>AWUE01018510.1:0-33667 GCA_001974825.2 Corchorus olitorius | reverse complement strand
GGCGTGGATGCCCTGCATGTGTGACTTATGGCACATGTTTATTCTTATGACACCTGATGTGTTTGTTGGGTGGGAAGGGCAGATGTCTAGAGAGCCAGAGAGGGTGAGGGACAGAGAGAAGGGGAAGAGGAAGAGGGGCAGGCGAGAGAGCCGCTTTCCAAGGGGGAGCAGAGGGAGAAGAGAAAAGAGGGGAAGATGAGAGGGCATTTTTTCGGGGCGTTTCCGGCGAAATTGATGGACAAAAATCGACAGGGGAATAGAGATGTTGAGAGAGAGAGGGATATATAGAAGAGGAAGAGGAATTGGCGCCGTCCGACGACGTCCCACTCTCCAGTGAGACCTTTTCCCCAACCAAATCTAGGGCCTCGACTTGAATCCAGAAGAATTTGGCCACAGTCCTCAACTTGGCCCTTCTTTGTGAGTTTTTTCCCTTTCTTTTTACCCTCTCATCGGCCTCCCTTTCTCGATGGGGTTTCAATTTTTGGGTGTTTAATTTTAAATCTCTTTGTAATGCCTTTCAGCAGGGGTTCAAATTCAAACAATGGGATTGCTTCTGCCTCCCATTTTCCAGGTCAGAATTCCTCTTTCTTTCACTTCCCTTTTTTCCATATTTTCTCTCATTTTTCTTTTTTCTAGATGTTTGTTTGTCATAGTAACCAACGATTACAATGCTGATAACGTGTTTTGATTTTTTAAGAACTCAATATGATATATCTCAGTTTCTTACTTATGCTCAATATGTTGCATAACAAGTGTTTGATTTTATTTCTCTGAGATGGTTTGCTCTTCTAATATATGTCCATTATGTTTGCTCGAGAGGTAATTATCTATCTACCTCTTTTGCTTCAAAGAATCTGTTCTCTTTGCCACCGAAAAACAAACCAAATTGTGTAGTTAACGTAGGTGTTACATAAGGGAAATCTGACTTGATTGTGTGCATTGCTTTGGAGACAAGGATTGCAAGGGGTGAAGTCACATGCTTGCTTTGTTGAAAATAATTGCAATTTTTTGGATTTTGGTGTTTGCTAAGGTGTAGATGTTTATTGTGTGTTTATTCATATGGAATTGTTTAGCTATATAAAATGGATGAAATCTTTAGAGCATGGTGTGCTAGGCATTTTGCAGCCCACTCCATTTCCAGCTACTGTGAATACTATTTGGCAGGTAGATTCCCTTCTTTCCAATGTTGATTCATAATTTGTATGAAGTTAATTTTTTAGTTGTTGTTCATTTGATATTTAATGCTATTCAACAGGTAATTATTTCCTCCTTTTTAATTTAAAACGACGTGTGTTTGTTTCAATGCTTATTCTTTTTTTCCCCTCTATTTGCAATGTGTTTTTGGTTTGGTAGAATGATTTTTGCTCATCTTCTGGCTCTCACCAAATTATCTATGTTACAAGGTTAGTGGCGGCTTTTTCTATTGTTGTTAGAACTTTAGAATTTTATGAACTGCTGTAAAGCAGGAGATGATTTTTGTGGTTAGGCTTTCATGCAAACAAATACGTGTTTCTGTGAAGATGGAATATTGAAATCTCTCATTAATGAAATTTCTCTCAATTTTCTTTCTCATTTACTGACAACTTCAATTTTTTTTGCAGATTTTGGGTTTACGATTCACTGAGACACTTGAACCATGAAGATTGTAAGAACTACGATAGGATAAGTGAGGCCCTTAACTTATATGTAAGTACTATTCTGCTAGCTTTGAATGTGGTATTACTAAGTTTGCGGTTCTTGGCATTATGAATGTCTGTTGGAAGATTTGACTTTTATATATATTGATGAATATTTGATATAATTTGAAAATGCCAACATCAATAGGCTTTGACTTTTTTTTAATATGATAGATATGATTTTCAGTGCATAGTTGGATATTAAATCGTTGATTTAATCTCTCTATAATAAATTTGTAGCCACTTTTCCAGTTAATTTGGAAAGATTTTAAAGTGGTTTGAGCCTACTAGAAGATTTGCAAGTTTTACCTATAATTTTAGGATATTGAGTATTTGAAATTATTTTTCATCATGACAGGATTCTTGCTTGCAATAGTAAGGTTTATGATCTTTTTGCAACGGGATTATGGCATCACAATATATTACTTTGTATTATTCTATATGCTTGCAGGTCCAGTTGCTCAATACATGTCCTATCAGAAACGCAATACTGGGGCTTCACTGTCCGAAAAACAGGTGGGTATCTATATTTGCTTATGAAAAGACAATGGCAATAGCTGAGAGTTCATGTGTCAAGTGAGGTTTGATGATTCTTTGTATTTTTTTTTTCACTAGAAGAAGCAGGTGGTAGATTTCATCAAAAGTTAAGGTTTCTTAAACAATTGACTCCCGTTTTTAATTCATTTTTTACTTTGCAGACGTTTGGCAACTTCCAACAGAGATCCCATGTCACGTTTGGACTTTATGGTGGCTATGGTGTTGTATTGCTCAAAACTGCAGGGGCTCTTATAATTGGTCAACTGGGTATTCTCTTTTGGTCATCTCATACATCATGTTAATTCATCTTTCTATTTAATTGTTGCTTAATATAAAAGTTCACATTTTTCAGTCAAAGCAATCATAAGTAGCAGGAAGCCTTTTCAATTATTAGACTCAAGCATGGGTAATAACTATGGTTGTGACCGGATTGGGAGGATGGTTCATATTGCCATGCATTCTGTTAGATTCACTCCTCAAGCTATACTAACTCAGATGAGTGTGGTAAGTAATCTTTGGTCTTTTCAAATTAGAATAAGCATTGTATGGTCTCAGTAGCAGATGATTAAATCTTATACACCTTTTTGGCCAAAAAAAAATCTTATACACCTTTATACCTTATTCTTTTTTTTGTAGTCCTACAATGCTAGGGTCTTCTTTTTGCTTGCTGTTTTTGGCTATATTTGTTTCCCTATCCCTCAGTTTTGTTATAAAAATTTTCCACCCTTTACTTTAATATACATATTTATATTGTTTTGAATCATAAATATTAATGATTTTCAAATTGATGTGTTTTTCATGCCATATCGTTTTATTGGGTGTAGCCTTTAAAAGAAAGAGCATGCACTTCTGCTTATTTTTTGTTTTTTCTTTTTCCACATCCTACTTGGGCAAATTTGATATATGTAGAACCAAGCTAACTTCAACCCTGAAGATTCAATTAATCAAAGCAAGGAAACCGAAGATTTTTCTGATTCTTTTTTTTTTCTTTGTTTCCATACTTTACATAACAACAGAAAAGAAAAAGAAATGGCTAGCAGATATTGGTGTCAAACATGTTTGCCTCTACAATATGGAAGGTAACAATTTTGAAGTCTCACCGTAGATAGTTTATCAGGTGAAGATGGATCTGTAACTTTTGTATTTAACATAATAATATTGTAGTAGGATGGAACAATATTATACGGGTGACTATCTTCTCTATTTATGGTCAAATTATTTTGTTATAGTTCACCATGACTAACATATTTTACTCCAATGTAAATTGGCTTAATAGCATAGCAGTTGCCAAAAACCAAAACGTTCATATTGTGTAGCTGCATATTTATTTTTCGTAAGGGAAGGCTCTTTATAGCACCATGGAACTAAAAATTGTTGTTACATTGTACAACTTGGCAGTCCTTGAACTTCATATAAACAGTCTGATAGATATTAGAAACATATCAATAACTTTTTGCAGAATGTCTTCATGTTAGCATATGTTGTGTTCGATAATATACTTCACTAAGATTCTAATTTGCTTTTTTTGGCTGATTTGTCTTATGTGTTTCACCCATATGGTTTGAATTTGTTTCTTCTTTGCTGCTACAATGCTCTGATTGGGGTAATCATAGGGTGGGAAAGAGGTTGGGTTTGGATCCAGTCCTGCTCCACATAAGAGGAATAATAATTCTCAAGGGGGTGTTCTCTCTGTTGTGTCTCAGGTGAAAAGATCATTAAGATTTCCTTATTTTATAATTTGGTACTTATTTGTACTGATTATTGTTAATTATAAGGGGATTGGCAGGTTATCTTTGGTAGCTGCGTCTGCAGCTTAATCTGCTGCAAATATTGTCCAAGAAGGAAATAAAGAGTTCACCTCCAAGGTATTTTTTGAAATTTTGATTTCTTTTATGATTGATTGCAAGTTGACACGTACATTGGTGAATGATGATTTGTTGACATGTTCATTTGTTGCCACCAGGAGATCAATCTCTTCACTGAACAAGAAGAACAAGCTATACAACGACAAATGCTTCAAAAAAAGAAAAAGGATGCTGAACTTCTATTTTCAAAGACAGTTATTTTGAACATTATTGTTAGGGTTTACATGATTCAATACTATGTACAAAAATTTTATTTCTAAGTAGATTATAACAATGCAAAGTGTATGTCTCTAATGTTTATAGTTAATTTCAAATTTCTGTACATAATAGCATCTTCAAAATCTATGGGTCACCCTCTTTGTCAATATGTGTCTTATGTTTTCTTGCATTAATGTATTGCTTTGTTTTGTTGATAACAAAACTAAAAATGGACCAGCCATTATGCATACTAACTTAAACAAAACAGGACAGTTTGGTCAGCCCAAGCGCACTATCATTACAAGCCAATTATTCCATCAAACCCAGGGTAAATAACTCTGAAATCCTGCGACATCCAATTATTCGATCAATCCCAGGGTAAATAACGCCGAAATCCTGCGCCAATCCCGCCCCATGATTATTGGATCAAATCCAGGGTAAATAACGCCGCCAAAATCCCGCGACAAGCCGCGGGTGCAACTGACTAGTTGCCATCAAATAGATTTATTAGGTTAAACTAAGGCAAGGTTAAGGCAGGTAATTTGGGAAATTCAAATCTAATTTTCACTTATAATATTCCCTTAATTTTCTCTTCATTTACTAATTTGTGTGGCTGATGAAAATGTTAAACCCATTGATGAGACCAAATTAGTGCATGTATTTTGTAATCTTTTACATGTTATTTGGTCTCATATGTCTCTATTATAAGCTTAATTATGTCGTTTTGCATTTGTAGGATGATTTTGGGAGAAAAGTGCAATATGGCCGAATAAGGAGCTAAATGGAGCATTTTGGAGCTATTTATGAATCCAAGGACTTAGAGCATGGATTTGATGATCTTTAGCCTTTGGACGAGAAGTTTTGGAGCTTCAAGACTATACATGATTCCCCATATATGCTTAATAGTTCACCACATGACTTAGTTTCATACTAATATGTCGTGTTACTTTACAAGAAGCTTAGTGGACATGAACTAGCTTACTTGGACGAGATGACATGGAAGAATGAGTAAGAATGAAGACATATGGCTAACCACATGGAGCTAGTGGTTGCATACATGCCTATGTTGGAAGATTTGGGTTATGTGTGTAGACACCCATTTTTGGCACGTATACTTTAATCTAGATTAAATTGCTTCTTAATTTGCGTTTAGGGATATTCTTGTCAATTCATAATAGATTTACATCTTGCATCGGCATATGCCCTTCACCTCATATTTGCATAGCATTTAGCATAACATATTTGCAAAGGAAAGTTAGGCATTTAAGCTAAATACCACTTTTGATTGGATTATTGCTTTTGGACTTAACCACTTTTGCTTATTTAGCTTATGTTGGGCTTGCATTGGACATGTGGGGCGTTGGGCTTGAATTCTCGATATCAGGTCTACATTTGATCATGTTGGGATTTGGACTTGCATTTGGGCATGAGGAAGCTAGTACCATTTCATGACATTTTTCGAATAAAAAGAGTTCTACAGATTGAAAATAGCTACAAATGCACAAAAATGGAAATCCAAAGGAACTTCACTGCTCATGCATTAGTTTACAGACTTTAGAAAATACAAAACAAGAGCATTTACATTTACAAAACAGTACTCCACAATATCTTGCACTGACCCAAGACTGCTGCCATCATTGTGTCTCCTTTTTCTTCTTGAAAATCCAGTCCCTTACACAATAGGAGAAAGCTGCAGAATCATCCAAAATGTGTCCCCAGGCTCAAGACATGACCACCATTGATTGGTGGCATGTCAAATCTCCAAGCAAATGAAAGAAGATATGCAAGGCAGAAGAACATGGAAAAAAGAGAAGCTAAACAGTAAATATACAGCAGAAAGAGCAAACAGAGCAACATAATACAGCAAAATGTCATGGCAGCAAGCATGCAGGGAGCGACATAAAGATCCTGAGGAGTCTTTTGTTCTCGACTTAGTTGGGAACAGGATCCAAGATTAGTTCCTGGTCCCAAAAGTTCCGATAAAGCCTTGATGCCACCAAATAGGAAAATAAGGCAGTTAATAACATGGGATGGCAAACTAAATGAAGTATTTGTCCATAAATGCTTAGAGCAGAAACAAGTCATGGAGCATAACAGAGGCAAGGTGTTTAAAATGCATGCCTATCCAAGAAATAAAGACAATAATCAATTCATGAGCATAAAGGCGCTAAATGGCAGTAACCATGAGCAAAATAGTGAAGATTAAGCATCGAAACAGCTCAAAACAAGCCAAGGGAAGACATACGGACCAAATGCAGCAGCTAATATCCAAACCAAACATGGAGAAGTCTAATAAGACTAGCTATGGGAATTCAGCAGTATTGCCAGACAGCACAAGGGAATGGCATCCAGACAAAGTGCATTACAGTTTATGGTATCAAGTCATAAATTCGAGAATAATGCAAGAGCAAAGAATCAATATCCAGTGACAATTCAGAAGCATCCAATTACATGGGGCCAAGGCTTTACCCAAGTAAGCACAAAACGACCTCAAGGGTGGTGATCCTGCAAATGCCAACCAAAAACCAGGTCAAAGAGAAAGAAACAAAAGTACAAATCAGTCTTGGCAAAGTTCAACTTGATGGTCATAAATTTGGAAAACAATCAGAGAGCAATAAAACCTGATAAGGCAAACCGTTTGTGAATGCAGGGTAGGGAAAGGCATATCAGAATGCCAAAGTTCGAACCAAGCATCCAGTAAGTGAACAGAGCAAAATGGGCATTTATAAGCTAGATCATGATAACAATTCGAACAAGACAATAAAGGAAGTCGTCTATAAAGTGGTAGAGCGCAGCAAGAAAGAATCCTGGACACAATTCATGATCACCATTCAAACTGGAGCACACATTCAAGGAGAGAGAATTCAGTAATCATTGAGGAAGAAAAGAAGCAAGGAGCAAGAAGAGAGACCATTTTTCAGCATATAGTCAGATTCTACATTTAACTACCTTAGTATGCATTTTAGTATTTTGCAGTTTCACATTAAGCATATAACAATAAATAATTTAAGTGGTAGCAGCATATTGATTCAAATGTAGGTTTATAGTTCATGCATCATCATTCTCTCATATCAACATTCATTAATAAAAAAAAACAGGGAATATATGCTTGCATGTAATTCAATCCATTTGTATTCCAAACTTAAGAAAACAAAGCGTTCATATATTGCCATTTCAGAGCATCTTACCATGTATGATCATAGTTGCATTTTTGCAGATTCACAATCACATACACGCAGTTACATTTTGCAATTGACATTTCATTAAAAAGCCAAGAAATTCATATTGCACAAAGGACAAAGCAAGGGGTAAAATAAAATCAGAAAATTGTTAAAATGTAGACAAGTGAAATAACGAGGACTCAAAGATAAATAGGTCACCTGAGGAAGTGACTCAGCATCCGACGACTCAGCAATTCCATCTACAAACTCTGCAAAAGGCCAAAATTGATCAATGAACACATTTCAAGCAAAATGGCTGGAATTTTAGAAAATTCAAAAATTCAGAAAGGACGATGACTCACATCTTTGGTACAAGCCTCTAGCTCAGCCAGAAGGCTCATTCTTATCAATCAAATCTCACCTGCACCACAAAAAACAAGAATCAGAAGTGACCCGAGGGAAATAAAAAGAGAAGCAGATCAGAATAAAGGGGGAGGATTCAAAAAAAGGGGAGGAGGAGAAGCATGCACACATTCCTTTTTGACACACACTCTCCCATTTTTTTTTTCACACATGATTTTGGGGAAATACACACACAGAAGCTCATTTTTTCGAACTCTCTAGACAAACACTTACACACAACCATTCGGGGACTCTCTCCCTTCGAATACATAGACTCTCTCTCTAATTTTGAACACCACACACAAGAAAAAGAGACATGCTTAAATACACAGTAAGAGGACTCTCTTTTTCATGGAGACTTTCTCACTGAAAATTCAAAGGGATGGGCTAAAGGTTTCTATCTTGGTGCGGCTGGGAATTGTCAGTTGAAGGACTTGGCACATAGGAATTACTTGGATGATTGGATCGGTGAAGACGGAGGAGAGAACAGTATGAGATAACATACCTTGAGGCAGAGTTCATCCGACGGCTGAAATGATAGATCGGAAGCCATTTCAGGGGTTTGAAAAATAGGATTTTTGGCAAGTTTGAGCGTTTGTTTGGTTCGAGCGGTTGGGAGGGGTGGGGAGGGGTTGAGAGGGTCCATGTCTGTTTGGTTGGAGGGTTTGGGAAGGGTGAGGGGTAAGAAGGGGTCCACCCCACCCCTCCAAACTCCCTATTTTGCACCCCCCCAAATCGGGGTATTTGGGAGGGTTTGATTTTGGACCAAAATTTTGTTACCAAATCTATCCCTAACATTATATGAGTAAACCGAAAATACCCTTATTCAAAATAAAACCCTAACAACTACTTTCTTCTACTCCAACACTCCCCACCAACCATTTTTACTTCATTCCCTGTTCATTTTCTTCCCCAACGCAAGCTCAGCAAAATTTCAGGTACCAAGTTTTTTTTTTCTTATTTCAGTTGGATTTATCATTGGTTCTTTGTGTTTTCTTTTCACTTGATATTTGCATTTCATTTTCCCCCAACGTATAACTCTCTTTTTGCTTTTCTTTTGATTTGGATTCTGTATAAATCTTTTTTCCCTTTAATTTCCGCTTCAAATCTGCACAATCATTCAAATCTGCTTTTTTTTTTGTCTTACTTCAAATCTGCATTTTGCATAACAAATCAGATTTTCTGCATATGGGTCTGACTCTTTCTCCCATCTCACTGTTCTTCTTCTTCTTTTTAATCCATTATTTGACAAAATGTTTCAGTTAAAATTTAAGAAGTTAAAAGGTGGCTTGTAGGTCTCTTTCTTGTCTTGAGTTTTGGTCTATCTGTTTCGAAACAAACCTTTTGGATGATTTGGTGTTGTCGGTAGGGACAGAAAGAAGCCTTCATTTTCACCAGTAAAAAAAATGGGTTTTGACAAAAATGGAGAAATGATTGCAAAGTGGAATCAGGCTTTATTCTGAGAACATAAGCCTTGACAATTGTTGGCGTGAGCTTTGGTAAATAAAAAATTTGTTCCATGTTGTAAAAATAAAAAACCAAAGAACAATTCAGAAACCTAAAACAGGTTTTTGGTATATCTGAAAAAACTACCTGAAACCGTCAAAATTTTTGGTTGATTTTTTGGTATATATGATCTTATATGCCTCTCCTTAGGTCTCTCTGTTTTCTTTTTTGATTTGATAACAAATTAAGATCCAATCAACTATAACATTAAATCAAGCTTTGTCATTTCCCTGTAGTTGATACATAACCTATGAAGTAGAGCTTAGAATATGAGCTGTTTTGCAAAATCATCAAACAATTTTGTAGGGGAGAAGCAAATTTTTCAATGTCAGGAAGGTCTTGGCATTTAATTATGTTTACAAAGGCTTAATTATGTTTCATTAATGCTGACATTTTATTCTTTTTTTTTGTCTCTTTGTATTGTCTCTCCCTTGGTGGTGCAATTTGTTGATGAGAAGCTAAGTTCGAGTTGAACTTCAATTTGTTGTCAGGTATAAAAAAAATTATTTATTCTCATCCAATGCATTCACCAAAGTCGGCATCTACTACCCTTTTTTTTTTATGTTTCAATGATGAGGAATGGGTTATTTGCTTGTGTATTGTTTTGTTCTGATATTATTTGTCGAATATAGATGGATAATGAAGAAGTTATAGGGTGGTGGAATAAGGTTCGAAATATGATAGCTCATGTTATTTCTCTTGTTGCTCAATGTTACTTCATCTGAATGCAATCACGTAAAAGGAAAATAACATATAGCATGAGCTCGGAAAGAGAACGAATTAAAGATGAAATAATGAGTCGTATTATGAACACTGAAAGTAGTCGAAATATAGTGAGAATGAGACCTCCTGCATTTTTGAGGTTAGCCGAGATGTTACAAACAAAAGGGGGCTTAAGGCCTACACGATGGGCAAGTGTAGAAGAGCAACTTGCAAAGACCTTATATATATTATCACATAGTGCAAAGAATCGCTCAGTCAACTTTTGGTTTCATCGTTCGGGGGAGACTATTAGCCGCCATTTACATAATGTGATAAAGGCTATCATCCAATTAGAAGATCAATATCTTATCCAACCTGATGGTGAAGCTATACCTCCTGAGATTTCTCACAGCTCACGATTTTTTCCATATTTTAAGGTATATTTTGTTGTAATTTTAGCACACATATTTTCATTTTATATCGACATGAAAAATAAGGTACACTAACTTTTTTTATAATCATGTTAATGTATCAAGATTGTGTTGGTGCAATTGATGGGACACACATTTGTGTGAAAGTGAGTCCCATCGAAGCTCTAAAATATCGTGGTAGGAAAGACTTCCCAACACAAAATGTCCTAACTTCATGCACCTTTGACTTTAAATTTACGGATGTGCTTATTGGATGGGAAGGTACCGCATCAGACTCTAGAATTATAAAAGATGCATTGACAAGAGAGGACAATCTTAAAATTCCTAATGGTAAATCAATTGATATATCACTTTTTGTGCTTCTACTCCATAATTTTGTTTTAAATCGAATACTAATTGATATTTTTTTTGTCATTTTAGGGAAATATTATCTTGTGGATGCGGGCTTCATGTTATCAAGAGGACTAATTACACCTTACAGAGGAGTGCGATATCATTTGAAGGAATATTCTTCAAGAAATCCTCCACAAAATTATCGTGAACTATTTAATCTTAGACACTCGTCATTGTGTAATGCCATTGAACGAGCATTTGGAGTTTTGAAGAAGCGATTTGTTATAGTTTCAAATGCTTCTGATAACCAATATACTCGTACGGGTAACTTTGAAAATGCTGCTCATGGAGAGCGTTTAAGAGATGAAATAGCAACAGAAATGTGGAGGGATTACAAACATCATTAGGGTTTAGAGAATGAAGTTATTGGCATGATATTTTCCTTTATTAATTTGTCTATTGGTTTGGTTTTGTTCACATGTTGTTTCCATGTTGATTTTTTGTATTGATTGTTTGGTATGTTTGATTCCATTCAAATGAGACATGCTTGTTTATTATAATTTCAAATAAATTATGTACACTTATTATCATAGTTTGGGTTTTGGAAAATGTTTTGTCTTTATTGTTATTTCACAAATATTTGTGTTACTTGTTCTTCTACAACATGCCACCAAAGAAGAATGACAATGAAGGAAGCTCATCAAAGTTAGTATGGACACCTTCAATGGATGGAGTTTTGCTTGATTCATTACTATGTCAGTACAACTTGGGGAATAAGGTGAATGACAATTTTACTTCCACGGCTTATGCCAATGTTGTCGTTGAACTTTCAAGGACTTTTAACATTAGTATTGAAAAGAGTCAAGTTCAAGGTCGTTGGAAGATCTTAAAGGATCACTTTGCTGAGGCGTGGGACATCTTTAACAATACTAGCTTGAGTGGATTCTCCTTCGATCCGGAAAGAGAAGTATGGAGTGCTGAACCAGAAGTATGAAATGAGTTAATCAAGGTAAAGTTAGCTACATTTATATATATTTTTATGCTTATGCTGCTAGTTACATATTTTATACTCACATGCTCATTTTTTTCATTGTAAGAAGCTAAGTTGTATATGAATACTCCGATCCCACATTACAACACAATGGTCATTTTGTATGGAAAATATAGGGCCACAGGAAAACGTTCTGTAACTGCAAAGGATATGCGAAAGCATCTGACTTCTACTGCTTCCGATGACTTCAATGATATTTCCAATGAAGTTAATCCTACCATGTCTCAATTTTCAGTTCAAGATGCAATGAGCTTTGAAGGTGATGATCTCGACAAGATGTCACCTTCTAATTCTAACCATGTTTCTCCTTCTGGTGGTGCTAATAGAGCTAGCAAGAAAGCAAAAAAATCTGTTGATAAGGAAAACGAAGCTGCTTTGGTTCTTGCATCAACCATAGATAATATGGCTGATGCAATTAGGACTTCTGGTGATGTCATTGGTAAGAAAGCTCCGATAGATGCCACTGAAACATTTCAACTTCTTGTGGATTTGGGATTTCAACCACCATTGATCCATATGATTTATTCTAAGCTTGCAATGAATGTTGATTTGTTGAAAGCAGTACTTGGGTGTCCAACGGAAATGCACAAGGATTATCTTCTAAGTGGAGTACTTGGTGATGTTAATGGCTTTGGTATGTGATGGTTAGAGAGCAATATGTTTAAGTAATAGTAAGTTTAACTACTATTATGTAGCTAATGTTGGATGTTATATATTTTCATAGAATTGTAATATTATGCTATGGGCATCTCTTTTGTTAGGAATTGTAAGCAGAACTCTGCTATAACTCTCCTTTTGTGGACAACCTTATATCCAATGATTTGAACAATAGGTTCGGTTGTCCTCAGGCCCTGCTATGATGGAGCCTGATGCTCTTGCATTATTATGCTATTATTGTTAAGATGTAACTTATATATTGTATGTTAAGATGGAATTTATATTCCATATTATTAAGATGAAATTTATATATAAAATATTAATGTTTATGTTATATTTACAATTTTTTTATAATAAATAATTATTTTGTTTTGTATACAAAATAAACAAATGTATAAATGAATTGGACAATAAGGGTAAATTTGTAAAATACACATAAAACTTCTCCCAACCCTTCTTCCAACCAAACACAAAACATGAAGACACCCCTTCTTACCCTTTCCTTGAACCAAACATAATTTTTCTCAGACCCCTCCCAAACCCTCCCCCTCCCCACCCCACCCCTCCCTAATTGAACCAAACAGGCCTTGAAGCTTCCGTCGAGAGATTTGAGGCCAGTTCTGAACTCAAAAGGTTTAGGCGAAGCATTTCGGAGACTTTGGACGTGATCTATGGTGGAAATGAAGCCTGGCACGGCAGAGCTAGTGGAGGTGCGATTTCTGACGGTGGAGATTTAGGCGGCTAGGGTTTGGAGGAAGAAGAGAAAGCTGACCTATTTATACTATCCGTACTAGTATAACCCGACCCGGCTTGGAGACCCGAGAACCAGCCCAGACCGGACTCACCCTTTGGCCCACCAAGGCCCATCTTCCAACTTAGTACAATTCTTGACCCAGCTTTTATTTGTTTTGTGCATTTGGGTTTTATTGTTATAGACTTTGGGCTTTTAACTTTCTCTTGTATTTGGGCTTATTTAGTTTAAGGTTTAAGTCCCTTAATTGATTTAAGTAGCTTAAGATTAATTTGTCAATTAGGTAGATTAAATTAATGTAATTAATTTTACCATATGCATCCATATTTATATTTCCCTGTATTGTTGTTAATGCATGCTCATTTGAGATAAATAATTGGATTTCGAGGATGGAATAATCGGTTGAAAGTTAGACAGTATTTGTCTGTTTCAATCCGAGTTTCCTAGGCTTGAAACATCTCAATGGGGGTCTTACCAGTTCAAGTGGAAGGTGCCCAAATAGTGTTTCTCGTATAATCACACGTTAAACACTTTTGTTTTTAAATCGGATTACATGCATCATATGCACCCATGAATCGGTCAAGGACTTAATTCAAGATCATTAAGCAAACCAGTCAGTAGTTAGTTTAATTCAGAGCAATTAAGCTAAAAAGTAAAAAAATGGTCATCAGTAGTTAGTTTAATTCAGAGCAATTAAGCTAAGAAGTGGAGGAAAAGTAATCAAAAGTAGGAGAAAGAGTAATCAGAAGTAAAATAAAGAGTAATTAGAAGAGTAATTAAACTAAAGAGTAAAAGATTTAATTCTAGGTAATTAAACTAAAGAGTAAAAGAAGAAGTAAAGCAGAAATTAGTTTACTTCTGGGTAATTAAACTAAAGAGTAAAAGAAGAAGTAAAGCAGAAGTTAGTTTAATTCTGGGTAATTAAACTAAAGAGTAAAAGAAGAAGTAAAGCAAAAGTTAGTTTAATTCTGGGTAATTAAACTAAAGAGTAAAAGAAGAAGTAAAGCAGAAGTTAGTTTAATTCTGGGTAACTAAAAAAAAGAGTAAAAGAAGAAGTAAAGCAGAAGTTAGTTTAATTCTAGGCAATTGAACTAAAAAAAAAGAGTAAAACAAGAATTAAAGCAGAAGTTAGTTTAATTCCGGGCAATTGAACTAAAAAAAGAGTAAAAGAAGAAGTAAAACAGAAGTTAGTTTTAATTCGGGGCAATTAAACTAAATAGTAAGAGAAGAAGTAAACAGTAATTAGTTTAATTCTGGGTAATTAAACTAAAGAGTAAAAGAAGAAGTAAAGCAGAAGTTAGTTTAATTCCGGGTAATTAAACTAAATAGTAAAAGAAGGAGCAAACAGTAATTAGTTTAATTATGGGTAATTAAACTAATGAGTAAAAGAAGAAGTAAACAGTAACTAGTTTAATTCTTGGTAATTAAACTAAAAGAGTAAAAGAAAGAGTAAACATTAATTACTTTAATTTTGGTAATTAAGCTAAAGAGTAAAAGAAAGAGTAAGCAGTAATTAGTTTAGTTCTGAGTAATTAAACTAAAAAGTAAAAAGTAATAATAAGTAAAATGGGCTTAATTCGGAGTAATCCATAGTGAGACAATGGGTTAACATTATTAAAAGTCATTAAAAACCTTTAAACTTGGCATGAATAGATTTAAGCATTAAGAATAGAAACAACCATTAATTGAAGCCTATACGTTAGTTCTAGACTGGTCAGTGCCGTCTTTTGACAGGCGTCGTGGGGGTGCTAATCCTTCCCCACGCGTACCCGACTCCCGAACCGTAAGATCTCTGGTTAAGTAGACTTTATTAAGTTTAGTGTTACCTCCGTCAAGCTTAGGTTAACATTAGGCTTAATAATCTGATAGGTGGCTAATCGCACCTAGGTTAAAAAAAAGATTAGTGGCGACTCCCATCCATAGATAGATTTCCGGTAGTTTCCCCACGTCGTGGGCAGCGGGTCCCCTCGGACCCGCACGTTGCGACAATGTGCTACATGAAGACTTTACACTTGGATTAGACCTTGTGAAAGGAGTTTCAAGGGGTCCAAACCAACCCAAGGAGGAAGCACTTAGGTTTTCTAACAAACCCTAGCCGCCGACCCCTATATACATTTTTTTTTCTCTATAGTTTTAAAGGTGGTTGAAAGTTGAATATTAAAAGTTAGCAGGCTATGCCGAATTCTCTTCTTTTTATTATGGATTTGATCACTCAAGTTATGAGTGAGTAGTTTTATTATTTCTCATGATGTAAGTTACATTGATCTCTTGACTATATCATGGTGAGACTATATATGGGTTAGTGTGAATCAATTTCAATTTATATATCTGGTCTCAAAAAAATTTCAGTTTATATATCTTGTGCTTAGTTTATTCATATGGAAAATAGGAATCTTGACCAGTTGATTATTTATCTATATCAAGTTTGCTTTCTATTAGATCTTTATGGTTTATTAGATTGATGCAAAAATAAATTGATGATACCTACTGAGGATTTGATTTCCTTAGATATAAAACTATTGCATGATTAGTGATAGCTTTTTGTGAAGCTAATTGTGTAGCCTAGTATGACATCTGATTGATCTTTATGCTCATTCCTTATGGAATGGTAAGGCTATCAACAATAAAAAGTATAGAACATGAAGTTGTATGCTTCAGATGATTGCATGATTGTACTTCATGAGTTGTGTACTCAACTAGGTATTGATTTAGTAGGAAAGATTGGCCAGAACAGTTGCAATTCAATCGAGATTCTATCCAGCCGAATTGATTGTGTATGTGGAATCCTTTGGATGATTGAATAGTCTAGGACCCATGTGTCAAGAGTGATTGTGCTTATGTTATGAGAAAGTTCTTTAATATTCTTAAAACTGATTATATTACTTGCTTTCTAGTTAGTTTACTTTATCTACTTGCTTGATTACTACTTGTTTCTATACTCCTCACTATTGAAAGATTGCTAAAGAAAAGGAATAGCTACCTGCTAGTGGGATTCGACCCTTGCTTACCACTTTACCTGAGTTTGCGAGGATAATTAAAATAGATAGTTTCTTGTGACGACCAAGAGACACGTCAGGTTTTTGACGCCGTTGCCGGGGAGGTCAACTAGCTAACTTAACACCCTTTTTCTCTCCTAGTTTTCTTTATTTCGTTTTCAATTTTAGTTGCTACAATATTTTTGGTTGACGTAACTACACTTTTATCAACTAAAGCTAATCATTTGTCAAATTTTTGTTTTGATTTAGATTCAAAGTGATTCCAACAGCCCTAATGGATCAACATTCAAGTTTAAAGCTACTTTACCTCCCTGAAAGAGCTATTCGGCCTTTTTGCATAAAGTATGCCGAATTGGACCCTTCACATAAGATGAATCCAGCAATCATAAGCTCATTGCCATTCTTTTATGGTAAAGAAGATGATGATCCCCATGATCACCTCAAAGATGTTGATACAATCTGTTGTTTTGTCACTAAGATGGCTAAAGATCAAGCAAGACTTAGAGTCTTTCTTTTAACTTTGAAAGGAGATGCTTCCAAGTTTATAAGTACATGAAATGAGACGCAAAACATTTCCTTGGAGAATTTTTACCCTGCTTCAAGGATAGCAAAAGTAAGACAAAAGATCATAGCTTGTGTTCAAGACCCTGGAGAACCTTGGCACAACTATTGGGAAAGATTCAATGCTTATGTGATAAATGTCCTTATCACAAGGTAACTGAACCGATTCTTCTTGATTCATTCTATAATGGTCTACTTCCTGAAGACAAGAAAACCATTGATATAAGTTGTAATCAGGGTTTTTGAAACCGGACCGTCAATGGAACCGGTGATGGTTCCGGTCGACGGTTTAACCAGTCCGACCGATTCAGCCGGCGATCCGGTCTGATAAGGCCATTTTATAAAAATTGTTGGTATTTTACCTTTTAAATATTATATAAGGTATATACATGTCACATAAAAGCATTTGGTGCAGTGGTTTAAACATGTTTTTTGTTACCCACAAGGTTGTGGGTTCAAAACTCACCACCTTCAAAAAAATTTCCAAATTTTTCAACTATCAAACCAGTTTTATCTGGTTAGAACCCGATACAACCGTCAATCCAACCGGTTTTTACCTGGTTGTTGACCATGTTGACTAACCGCGGTTCCCACACCTTTAAGGACCGGACATGCCATCAGTTCCCGGTTGAATCGGTCCGGTCCGGTTTTGAAAACAATGGTTGTAATGGAAGCTTAATGTCAAAGAGTCCTGAAGAAGCACGGAGGATAATCAATGATCTTGCATATAGTTTGCAATAATTCAGTCCTGAAAGTGCATCATATTGGGTCGCTAGTGAGACTCATTCAAGTGAACCAAGGAAGAAGAAAGATGATTCGAATTTTGGTTCTAAATCCAAACCTCAAAGATGATCACCCTTTTGGGTGAGACAAAACTCAGACATTGTTTTGTGATCAATCAATACATTGAGTTAGCTAAACAAGATCCAGAAGAAGAAGAAGCCTGCCTCTTGAATTCAGATTCATTTTAGGAAAATTGCTAGGATAAATTCAAACTAGAGTTTGAAAGGAGACAAGAAGAAGAATTCAAAGTGGTTTCTACACATCAGGGATTGCATCCTAGGCAAATTGAAGAAAGTTATAACACACATGGTTCACCATTCAACCATGTGGTTTAACCACATTGAAGAAAAGAAGCCAATTGAGAGCAATTTGACCTCTCCAATTCATTCCTCAATCCAACTGGAAGATGAAGCCATGAAACAAAGCAAACTGCATTCAACTTATGCACTACCCGAATCTGCAAGGAAGGAAGAACAAGACAATCAAGTGATGATTGCCAACCCTCCACCCTTTCCTTGCAAGATGGTAAAAGAAAAAGAAACATTGTTGATCATGAACAATTCAAAGCATTGGCTAAGCTATGTAAACATTCATTTACTCTCAACCATTGAGAAGATCCCAAGGTATGCACTCTTTATCAAACAGTTTTGTTCTGAAAGAGATAGATTGAGAAATAATGAAGAAAAAACTGTAATGATTCAGGTTCTTTCTCTGTGCCATGCATAATTGGAGAACAACTTATAGAAAAGGCTATGTGTGATTTAGGATCTGCAATCAATGTTATGTCTTATTCTATCTTTAGACAATTAGGTCTTACTTATGTTGAACCCACTGGAATTATAATTCAATTAGCTGACAGAACTAATGTCAGACCTGAAGGTTTTGTTGAAGATGTTTTAGTGCAGGTTGTGGTCGAGAACGTGATATTTTCAGTTGATTTCTACATTCTTAAAATGAACAATGATGACATGTTCCTACCTTACATACCATTACTCTTAGGTCGTCCATTTCCGAGGACTGCTCGAGGAAAGATTGATATTCATTCTAGAATTTTATCCATGGAATTTAACAGGGAGAAAGTTCAATTCAATATTTACAAAGCTATGAAATATCCTAGTGAACTTGACCATGTTTTTGCTATTGATGTTATTGACTTGTCCTCTGAACAGGTACTTTTGATGGACAAGGAGGATGAATATGAAGTGATCATAACCAATATCATCCATGAGAAAGATGGTGAAAAAGACTCACCAAGCTTGCCACAAAATGTGAAGAATGCTTTAATAGACTTAGAAGAACCATCCTCTAGTCTAATTTATAGTGTTATTAGTACTGAAGAAAATGAAAATCATGCTTTCAATGGAGCCGAGCTTCCCAAGCCAAAGAAAGAATTGAAAGGGTTGCCTAACAACTTGAAATATGCATTTTTAGGGGAAGATGATACATTGCCTGTCATTATCTCAAACAAACTCTTTGGAGATAATGAAAGGAAGCTTGTTCGAATGTTTAGAGAGAACAAACAATCTATTAGATAAACAATGGATGATATCAAAGGCATAAGTCCAATTATTTGTACCCATCGAATCAATCTGGAATCAGATGCTACACCAGTTAGACAACCTCAAAGGAGATTAAATTTTAACCTCAATTCAGTAGTTTAGGAGGATATTTCCAAATTACTTGAAGCTGGTTGATCTATGGTATATCTGATAGCAATTAGGTGAGCCTTATTCAAGTAGTTTCAAAGAAATCTGGTTTTACTGTTATGGAAAATCATGAAGGTGAATTGATCCCCCAAAGAGTTACCACTAGATGGAGAATGTGCATTGTCTACAGAAAGCTCAATGCAGTGACAAAGAAAGACCACTTTCCTCTCCCATTCATGGACCAAATGTTAGAAAGGTTAGCTTGTCGATCTTACTATTGTTTTCTTGATGGTTATTCTGGTTATTTTCAGATTTCCGTATCATTAGAAGATCAAGAAAAGACTAGTTTCACATGTGCATTCGGCGCATATGCTTATAAGAGAATGCCTTTTGGACTATGCAATGAACCAACAACTTTTCAAAGATGTATGATGAGTATTTTCCAAGACTATGTTGGAAACATCAAGGAGGTATTTATGGATGATTTTACTGTTTATGGAGATTCTTTTAATACATGTCTTTCTAACTTAGAAAATGTGCTTAAGAGATGTGTTCAAACTAACCTTGTTCTTAATGCTGAGAAATGCCATTTCATGGTTGAACATGGAATTGTATTAGGGCATATTGTTTCCAAGGATGGTTTACAGGTTGATAAAGCAAAGATTGACATTATTCAGAATCTGCCTTATCCAAAGACAACGAGAGACATTCGATCCTTTTTTGGACATGTTGGTTTTTGTAGAAGATTCATCAAAGATTTTTCAAAGACATTTGCACCACTCTACCACCTCCTCCAAAAAGACATTTAATTTGAATTTGGAGATGACTGCAAACAAGCTTTTGATGACTTGAAAAAAGCATCGACCTCAACACCTATTGTGAAGCCACCAGATTGGTCTTTACCATTTGAAATCATGTGTGATGCAAGTGTTTTTGCAATTGGAGTTTTTTTAGGACAAAAAGAAGCCCTAAGATATCTCTTGGAAAGAATTGAACTTGGAAATCAAAGATAAGAAGGGAGCTAAGGATATTGTAGCTGATCATTTGAGCAGAATTGAAGGGATATAAGAAAAGAAATTTGAACTCAAGGAAACATTACCATTTAAGCACATGTTTGTCGTTCTTGAGTTACCATTCATGATATGCTGATATTGCTAATTATGTTGTATCTAGGAAAGTCCCTAAAAGAGTAAGTAAAGCTGTGAAGAATAAGATAGTCAGTGATTCCAGACATTACTTCTGGGATGACCCTTATCTTTGGAAGTTCTGCCCTGATAAGATCATTAGAAGATGTGTTCCTCAAGATGAATTTCAATCCATATTGAACTTTTGCCACTCTTTAGAGTGTGGTAAACATTTCAACCATAAAAAGACAGCCATGAAAGTGTTAGATGCTGGCTATATTGGCCAACCATTTTCAAGGATGCTGAAGAATATTGCAAGTACTGTCCTGAATGTCAAAAGATGAGAGCAATCACCAAGAGGGATCAAGTACTTCAAACAACTATTTTGATAGTCGAAATATTTGATGGGCATTAGCTTCAAAATTTGTAGTAAGTTAAAGAAAGTTATCTTATAATATAGTAATTTGTATTTATTATACCAAATTATTCCAACATATTATAAGTTTATAACTAATATATCATTTTTTTTAAGTCATTCCTCTATACATGGTAGAGTTCGGGGGTGGATTTACAACGGGGCAGTGGGGTAGCTGCCCCACTGGAATCCAAGAGCCCCACTAATATATAGTGTATTTTGGACCTAAAAGTTTATATCTCTTACAATTGCCCCCATTGAATTGAAAAAATATTTAAACACATATGGTTTGGTGCAAATACAAAAAGGAATGAGACAATAAAATTTAACAACATGGCCCACCATCAAACTTAAAATTAACTACCAACCAATGGTTGATTCAAATGGTTTACCACTTGTTTCCCTTAAGCAACATCTCGGATTTGAGCAAACCTCGACTCGAACAAGATTGACTCGTAAATATCTCGGAAAAAAATAAACTAAAGCCAAATAAATTTAAACAAAAGGAAAACATCTTTTGACTTGATAACTATGGGACCCTGCCAACCCACCATAAAAATCTTTTACTCTTTATTTTTTGGAATTTGCTAACCAGTGCCTATAGTCACGGTTAAGGTTAAATGCGCAATTCAGGATATAATGTTTGGGCAAAAATGCAATCCAGGATATAACGTTACCTCTTGTGTCAATTCAGGATATAACGTTATCGGGTTGGATCAAATCAGGATAAAAATTGACAGAGCCATCTGTTTGCATTACACAGCCTCACAGATCGCATGATGGGCCAATATACATGTAACATGGCCTTTTTTTTAAGCCAGGTGGCTATTTTAAAAATATATATATATATATATATATATATATAATATAACATATATTTAAAAAAAGGAAAAAGGAAAAAGGAAAACCCTATTTAAAATTAAAATAACATAAATATTTGCTATATTTTCTTTCCAGATTAGTCTTCCCTAAATCACCATGCCATGCTGTTACTCCATCATTTTCCTTCAAATCTAACTTTTCTTATTTATTTATCATTCTTCAATCTCTCTCCCTTCAACCCATCTCTATTTTGACTTGTTTTCCTAAGGAAACTCAAGTTGGAATCTTCCTTTTCCGTCATTGGCGGCGAGCCATTACCACCACCGACGACTTCGAGCATAAACTAGAAAAGAGCCAAATTCAGCTTGAAGACATTTTGGAGGAAGAGCTATGAGCTTACGATGGTTCCGACCCCAAAAAGTCTCTCCTTATTGCCATCAGAGGCCAGATCTACGAACCCTTCATCTGTGATGGCTCCTGCGCAAAAGGTAGCAAGTTCCAGATCCGAGATTCCGACCTTCGATATGCAAACGTAGACGAGAGGAAAAGGAAGAGAATGCTGTCAAACTGTGAATCCGCTAGGCGGTTAAGGATGAGGAAGCAAAAGGCAGCAAGGTTTGGGTTTGCAGTATAAATTCCATTTTTTCATCTTAATTCATTAATTTCGAAAATGGATTTTGGGGGTTTTCAGGATGTTTTATGGGTGTGGAGGGCATTGGAATCACTAGCTTGCAGGGAAAATTAAGATTTCTATGGGTTTTAGGATGTTTTATGTTTTGTGGGTTTTGGGTTTTTCAGGATTTCATCTTTGCAGAGCAAGATGCTTATTAAACTAGAGACTTGATGCAATTTTACAAGCAAAGTAACCCCAATTTTTTTTTACTTTTTATTGATTATTATTTCTTGACCTGTTTCTGGGATTTTGTTTCTTTTCTTGTCTTGGGCTCTCCTTTTTTTTTTTTTGCTTTTTATTGATTAAGGTTTTCTTTTCTCTGCTACTACAACAGACAATTTTGTAGATTCACAAAGGGTAGCAGCACATTCTTGTGAGTACAACTATGATGGTGCTTTGAACAAAGAGAGATGCTTGTTGTATATGATTTTTGTAGATCTAGACTTGTGAATCTATTGGAGGATTCCGTTGGGTATTTTTTGTTCTAAGTGTTCTTGTAAAGAGAAGAAAAAAAATCGGTATATTTAATAATTAATTTTGATAATTATTAAAAATTATAAAATCAATTTTTTTTTTAAAAAAAGACATGTGTCAGCATGTTAGTGGTGCGTGTAAGGTAAACACTGTCCGATATCCTAAAATGACACAACACGATAACGTTATATCTTAAATTGACACAAGTCATACCGATGTATCCTGAATTGCATTTTCACCCAAACGTTATATCCTGAATTGCGCATTTAGTCCACGGTTAACAACATTTAAATATTGTTTTTTACTTTAAAAAAAAAAGTTAACTTGATTTTTGTGTTGTTAAAGTGCATCTCAAGAAAATTTTTTGAGACAAAAGTACCCTCGCTATATATTTGAATAGAATTGTATTAAATTTTATTTAATAAAAAAATTATAATTTTCTCCAAGGGTTAGCCTTTTTTAAACAAAATTTAAAATTTTTAAGGGTAAACCTTTAATTTAAGACCCATTATCAGGGTTTTAGAAAACTTATAAATCACATATCACCAAGGTTTAGCCCCAATTTAAAAAATTTTTATTTTTAAAGTGTAAATTTTTAATTTAAGATCCATTAACATAGGGTTTTAGAAAAACTTATAAATTATTTATAAAATATTTTTGAATTAAAAATATAAATTTGGATAATATATTTTGTCAAGAGTTTTGCTACACAGCCCTAAAAATTGACCTGAAATTTGGTTCCCCATGACGCGTTTTTACACGGTTGGTCTAGCAGACTGGTCTCACCACTATTTAAGTGGAGTTTTGCTACATAACATAGGATGACTAGTCATGACACGTCATGGGAGACACAATTCGGGTCAATTTTTCAGGCTGTGTGGAATTTCTCTTTTGGCAAAACCATATCTGTAAGTGTACTTTTATCCTAAAATTTTTTTTGACAAGTATAATTATTAGCCTAAAAATTAAAACCACCACTTTTATCATTATTGAATTGATTAATTGATTGAAACTATAATTAGGTAATGTGTATATATTATTCGCTCGTAGTCATAATTAGATCATAATAAAATTTAAATTTAGTTTTCACTAAAAAAAATTAAATTTAGTTAGACTATAAACCAAAATAACAAAATATGTTTGACTAGTTCACAAACCCAATGTCAAGTCTCAATCCTCTATATATTAAGATAGATTAGCTATACTATAATATATATATATATATATATACTATATTAAAAAACGAGTTATTGTAAAACTTTTGAATCGACTATTATACCCTTATTTTTCGAATATATTTCTTAAATGCCACTGTTAAAACATTTATAGTTTTACTAAAGTAAAAACTCTATTTTTATTTACTAATCAAATATCTTTATAACTATTTTATTCACCATTTTACTATTTTACTCAACTAAAAACTCTATTTTTATTTAAATCTAATATCCTTATAATTATTTTATTTTACCATTTTACTATTTTAATTATAAAAACTTGATAAATTAAAAAATTTTAGATATATTTTTTAAATGAAATTGTTTAAACTTTTACAGTTTTTTATTAAATAAACTTTGACAGTTTTATTCTACTGAAAACTCTATTTTTATTTAATTAAATTCAGTATTTTTATAAATACTTTTTTACCATTTTAATTTTAGAAAATTAAAGACTTTTTGGTAGTTCTGGACCCATTTCAATTATAATATAATCAAATATTATTATCAAGTTTAAAAGTTAAAATAAGTAGTCTAATCATTAGTTATTCATCATTTTTTAAAACTAATTAAGTTAAAAATTCATTTAAAATTTAATTATAGTGATCGGCCTGTGATGCGCCCAAGGGTGATCATGATCATGGAGAGCATAGGGAGTATGTGCATGGGCTACATGGAGGCATGAAGACACAAGGAGATCATGGAGATCGAGATGGACTTGCATCAAAGCTCAAGAAGATGCCAATTGATCCATTGAGCTTGCCTGATGGTCCAATGACAAGATAAGAGCTAAGAAGTTCAAGAAGAGTACTCATGGGCTTTTTTCGAACCCATCTTGAAGATATGAAGTCCATTGAAGTTCAATTGAAGACATTTGGAGATGATTTGAGCAAGGAAACATCACCCAAAGTCAAGCTCATTACTTTGCTTGCTATTGATACCTAATTGGGCATGTAAAGTCCCATTCAGCCATGTGTGGTCTTTAACCTATCTTAGTTTAGCTTATTATTCAGTTTGGATATTATTAGGGTTGGGCCTTATTTGATTAAAAGTCCAATCCTTGTTTGAGTTTGTTTTTATTATTTATTTTCCTAGTTGGACTTGGACTAGTTTTCCTTGTCCTTATTTAAGCCCAAGCCGCCCATATGGTCTTTATTTTCCTTATGGTCGAACCCTAATACTATATAAGGGTTTCGATCCTCTCTTGTAAACTTAAGTTAAGTTCATAATCAAAATTGAGTGTTTATTCACCTTTGTGAGTTTAGCTTCATTGTTCTAGTGAGAACATACTTAGGATTTCTTCAATCTTGTAGAGTCCTAGCAAACAATTAGGTAGTGATTAGTTAATTGTGAATCTTGTGATCTTAGCTTGTCAATTGCAGGTCTAATTGATCATCTAAGGCCGACGAAAGAAGATTGTTCCATTGTGAGGATTACCGAGATCTTGCATATTCTAGTAGTTTTGTGATTCAAGTTGATCATTGACAGATCGTGGTGGTGGATTTGAACCAATAACATCTAGAGTGGTATCAACCTGTTTCTATTTTTGGAGTGTGTATTGGTATAATAAGAATTTAAAGTTTTTAAAAATAAAAAGAGGAGTAACATACAATTATTTTCTTTAAATTATAAAGTTAGAGATGTTAATCGGGCAGGTTTCAGGTTAACGTCATCTAGGTCCAAGTCAAATGAGTTAGGTAATTTTATCGGGTTATTCGGGTTTCGGCTCATCCGGTTTCGAGTCATCCAGGTCTCGGGTTAGGCGGGTTCGTGTTTTGACCTCTGGTCACTCGGATTCTTGGTCATTTGGATTTTTGGTTTTTCGTTCTAGGACTCAGGTCAATTGGGTCAGCCTTGAATTTTTTTAATGTTTAATTCCTAAATTTATTTAATATATTTATTTGATTCACTACCGGTGAAGTTTAGCAAACTGCATATACAGTGTTAAAGAGTTGACATGTGTCCCATGGTTTTGAAAACCGGACCGGACCGGCCGGTCCAACCGGGTACCGGTAAGGCATCCGGGCTAATAAGATGCCTAAACCGCGGTCTACGTGAACCACCACAGAACCGTTTAAACTGGATGACCCGGAACCGGGTTGAACCGGTAATTAACGGTTTTTTAGACTTTTTTGAAAAAAAAAAAAACTCAGAATTTCAAAACGACATGATAGCATGAGTTTTATGAGCAGAAACAAAAGAAGCAGCCCTTTGTTTTTTGAAGCATAATCGAAATTGAAGAGAAAAAAAATCCCCAAAATTGAAACTAGGGTTCTTCACTTCTTCTTCTTCATCAATCATCATCTTCATTCTTCAATCTTCATCTCTTCCTTGTTCCTTCACCGTCGAACCGTCGGTAAGTTATTGGTTCTTCAAATTTCAAATCTTCTTCTTCTTCTCTGTCCTCTTCTTCTTGTTCCTCTCACCTCTGTTCTTCTTTTTTTTTCTGCGTTTTATTACCTCTGTATTACCTTGACCTTTTGGCCTTTTGGGTTTTGGACGAGAGCAGGCAGGGCCTCACGATGAGCTAACTTGCGCTGAGCAGGTGGCATTTAACCCAACCGTCGCTGCCAGTACTGCATCTTCTTGAGCTTTGTGTATTCTCCTAGGTAGCCAAATTTTATTGTTATTGTTATTATACTGCTCTCTGTCTCTGGTCAAAGAAGAAATGTTTAATAAGGAAGATGGGCAAATTATATTTACTAGATTGTTGTAAAATCATTTCAAATCTTGATTAAGTGTAATATTCTATTGATCAATTATAATTTAGACAAAAGCAGATGGAGGCGCAAAAAGCCTAGCTATATAAGCTTTTAGCTTACATAGCAGTATGGCGCAAAGGCAAAAGCTTAAGGTCAATTAAAGGGTTTTTATTGCCTTTCGCCATTCTAGGTTTCTCTTCCAATTGCTTTTTCAACTTAAAAGGCTGAGACACCATTGTTGTTATTATTTCGATGATATAGTTTTTGGGAGAACTTTCAGCTTTTTAGGCTCCAAAGGCAGTGTTTAATTATACATGAGCAGGAAATGTAATAGAGTATGTCATTGTCAGTCCTTGCAAATATTTACTGAGCTTAGAAATCCAGAGAATATAGGCTGTTAGTTAAGGTTTGGTTCCACAGTTTTATCTTCTGCATATCTTTTTTATGGATTTTTTTGTCGAATGTCCATTGTGCAATTGTGCTGTTGTGCTGTTCAATTCGAATATTAAGCTTTGAATGCAGAATGCTGTTGTGCTTTTTTCGATTGTGTTAACTCTGTTTTAGTTTGCAGAATGCAGCTAGTAGGCTAAACTTATGTAATTTCAGCTTTAATGGGATTCTTTTAAACTCATGAAACTGAATTCTTTTATAATGCAGATTATAATGGAAGAACAAAATAATATAGACACTGAGACTCAAGCTGATGGTAGTGGTGGCGGCTCTGCACCAACACCAACTAATGGCAGTGCAGCAAGTCAGAATGAGACACCAAGTTCTAGTAGATCAATTCGTGGAAAAACTGATATGGCATGGTCTTATATCAGTGAATCACTTGGCATTGATGGGAAAAGATTCTATACTTGCACCTTTTGTGCCAAAGTTTTCAAAGGTGGAGGTATTCATCGCATGAAGCAGCATCTTGCCGGTAAAAAAGGTGAAGTCATAGCTTGTAAGAAAGTTCCTTCGGATGTTCGTCATAGGGTTCAACAAAGCTTAAATGATTTTGAACAGCAAAAAAGGGTAAATCAAGCCAATATTGACGATATGAATCCATTTGGGCGAAGTGTTCATCAATTTGAAGGTGATTTTATTGATGTTGAAAGTCAAGGTACTCAAAATACTAGCAGTGGTTCTATTGGTACATCAAGTGCAGCGAAGAAGAGGACTTGTTGGTTCAGCCCGAGGGATTTTGTCTTATTTTCCTAGTGGGACTTCTCCTGGATCACAACCTAGTATTAAGGCTGCATTGCAATCCAAAGAAAGATGGGGTCAGGTAAATGCTTCTATAGCTCGACTATTTTATGAGACATGCATCCCAATAAATGTTATAAATTCAATATATTTTCAGCAAATGATAGATGATGTAGCTAGTATTGGGTTGGGTTATAAAGCTCCTTCATATCATGCTTTGCGCACCAACTTACTTGCAAATGCTAAAAAGGATGTACAATTGCTTATTGATTCCTTGAGGAGTAGTTGGGCAGAATCTGGATGCACATTGATGGGGGATGGTTGGAAAGATAGTAGGCAAAGATCTTTAATTAATTTCCTTGTGTATTGCCCAAAAGGAATAAGCTTCATCAAATCTGTTGATGCCTCAGACTTGATTTCAGATGCTGTGACCCTTTGTGATTTGTTTACTGAGATTGTGGAGATTGTTGGTCCGAGCAATATTGTTCAGTTAATCACAGACAATGCAGGTAATTATAAAGCAGCGGGGAATAAGCTTAATGATAGGTATTTCTAATTTCCTTTGACTTGAATTTAATCGTTAAAGATATATATTGGTAAGATGTCTCATGTTTAATCTTTGCTTAATGACAGGTATCCTAATATCCTTTGGACACCGTGTGCTGCACATTGCTTGAATTTAATGCTTCAAGATATTGGTAAGATGCCTCATATTCAAGATTTGGCTAAAGGTGCTTCATTGATTACTGTTTTTGTCTACAATCACAAGTGGACATTGAGCTGGTTAAGAAGGAGAGAAGGTTGGAAGGAGATCTTACGACCTGGTGAGACTCGATTTGCTACTACTTTTCTTGCGTTACAGAGTTTGTGTGAACATAGGTGTGACTTACAAGCTATGGTCACTTCAAGGGAGTTTAATGCTTGGAATGGATCTAAAACGAACAAAGCCAAACAAGTGGTGGATCAAATTTTAGATTGTATGTTTTGGAATAATTCTGCAGTGACTGTCAAGGTTGTGACTCCGCTTGTGCGCTTGCTGCGAATGGTGGATTCGGATGAGAAGTCAGCTTTGGGTTATGTCTATGATGGAGTGATTAGAGCCAAAAATGCCATTCGAGAGACTTTTAAGCATCAGAGGAAGTTTTATGAGCCTTTTACCAACATTGTGCAAGAGAGATGGGATTTTCAGTTGTGCCAAGATATACATGCTGCTGCATTTTATTTGAATCCAGTCTTTCAATATGATGAAGACAAGTTTTGCCATGCACCCGATGTCAAGAATGGACTTTTAGCTATACTAAGTAACACTGAAATTGCTGGGAGCTCCTCTAATTTGGTGGGTGAGATAGCTCTCTTCCGAGACCGTGTTGGTAGTTTTGGCCAAAAGCTTGCACTAAATACTTACAAAACTTCAAAACCGGGTAAAATATTCTACTATATTCTATTGTCCTTTGTTTTACTTCTATTTATATTATACTACCTTGTTACTTGCTTATTTTAATTTAGTACTTTTGATGTTATTTAGATGATTGGTGGAATGTTTGTGGAGGAAGTGCTCCAAATTTGCAAAAATTGGCTATTAGAATTCTAAGCCAAACCGCAGCTTCTTCCGGTTGTGAAAGAAATTGGAGTGCTTTTGAAAGAGTACACTCCAAAAGAAGAAATCGATTGGAGCATCAAAGGCTAAATGATCTTGTCTTTGTACATTATAATCTAAGATTGCAAAATAGGTATGTTATTAATCATTTTTATATATTTATTAGTTTTCTAATTTCTAGTTTATAATTTGTTGTTATTTACTTATTTGATTATATTTGTTAATTTTATGATTTGTAGGACTGCTTACAAGGACACTTTCTTAGATCCTATTGATTATGAGTGATTGATAAAGTTGATACATGGATCATTGAAGTAGAGCCTCCTCCACTTGAACCAGAAATTGATATTGAAGAGTTGGAAGATTTAGCTTCTTTGGGAGAGGAGAATGATCAAAATGCCCATGGTTAGTATTATCTTTGATTCTTTCTCTTTTTAAACTTAGGCAAAAATGTTATTAAAAATATGCTTGAATATTTATTTTATTGTCACCACATTGTTTTATAGATGTATCTCATGATCAAAATGCTCATGGAGATGTTGAATTTGATTTCTCCTCCTTTGACATTGCGAGAGCTCCATCCTCAAGCAATCAAGCTAATAGGACTTGATCTTCAATTTATATTTAGAAGAAGTTACAAACTTTGAACATTTTAGTATTGAATTTGTGGACTGTTATTGGATAATTTGTGGACTGTTGTTATTGACTTTATTGTTGGATAATTTGTGGATTTTTCATGTGTTTTGTAATGAGTAATGACTAATGATGTTGTGGTTGTGGACTTGTGGTCTTGAATTGGCCAAATTTGAGTATTCTTGAATTGGTTTTGTATTTTTGCTGCATGGGATTGGGATATGCGGATTTGGCAGTGGCACCTACTGGCTACTGGCTACTGGCTACTGTAAAAAAATAGAACAAGGCAGGGGGCTGTGATTGAACCGCCCGGCCGGTCGGACCGGTTGAACCGGTCAAACCGCCGACCGGTGCCAAGAACGGTTTGAAGCCTGGGTCGGTTACAAAAAGCATGATGTGTCCCTTTAGATGTTAATTTTAAATATTAAATACATAATTAATTATTAAGTGGGTATGTGTTCAAATAAATATTGGTTATATAATATCTAAATTTATGTTAAATTAATTAATAATATAAATATCCATAAAAATGAAAATAGAATTACAACCCTTACCGGTGAGATTATTAGTAAACCTAATAGCAAAAATTGTCAAGATATTACTAATTAATTATTAATATTTATTAAATTTGTAAACAAATAAATTAATTATTGTTCATATAATGAAGTTTAGCAAATTTAATCATAATAGGTAAAATTATAACAATAATATAAACAAGTTATATTAGTCCGCGTTGGCGCTACGGGCATTCTTTATTTTAGAGTGCTGCTTGATTAACAGATTGAATAAGGATATTAATATAATCAATTATATAAGGGCCACAAACATTTTTTGTTCTAGAGTGGTGCTTGATTAATTGATTGAATTATATAAGGTTGTAGTAAAAATGCAATTTAAATGGATTAGTTTTAATTTTGTCTCTTGCTATTGGCATAAATCTTTGCAAGCTAACTTTTTAGACATGCAAAATTAAGAAGGTCAGAGAACATGCTTTTATTTGTAAGTAATAGGAAGTGCAAAGAGGTAATAAAATATGTTGTTAATTGGATAATAATAGACACATTGAACAAATGGTAGTTTTAATTCAGAAGGGGAAAAAATTGAACGGCCCATGGCGAAGGGATGGAGAAGGAGAAGAAAGAGGAAAGATATATGAAGGTGAAAACAGGGGGAGTGATGAAAAGTTTGATTTTTGGCAAACCTGAAAATTGATCAGCACCGAGGAGTTGAAAGGAAGCAACAATTGAGTTGGTGAGAGGAAAAAAGAAAACAGCGGGAGAAACATTAATTAAAAGTAATTAAGGATTTAGGGTTTAAAAGCAATTAATTAAAAGCCGTAAACATTAATTAAAAACAATTAAGGAAGGGAAATGGGTAATTACAAAAAAGGGTAGCAGGAAAAGGAAGGGGGAAACTCATAGAGGGGCTTTTAGTGATTTGAAAAGTGAGAAAAGACAAAAAAAAAGCCAAAAAATGGCACCACATTAATCCTCAATTTGGCCTTTTAGCAATTACCCTGGGTACTGAATTGGTGAGAGGAAAAAAGAAAGGGGGGGGGGAACATTAATTAAAAGCAATTAAGGAAGTGAAATAAATAATTACAAAAAGGGTAGCAGGAGAAGGAAGAGGGGAAACTCATAGAGGGGCTTTTTAGTCATCCCAAAAATGAGAAAAGACCAAAAAAAGCCAAAAGGTGGCACCACATTTATCCTCAATTTGGCCTTTTAGTAATTTCCCTGATAACTAAAAATAATATATAGTATATATTTTCATTGAATAAATGATAATTTAGAATGGTTAAATTATAACAATGTGGATTTTATCGAATAAAATATAATTTTAGTTTATCATATTCTCGAGTCATTTGGGTTAACTTCTTGGGTCATTCGGGTTATGTGTTTGTCGGGTCCGTGTCTGTGGTTTCGAGTCATTTACTTTTTTCTGGTCAAATCGGGTTTGGCTGGGTTTGACAGATTATCAGGTTTGTGTCAGGTTTTGACAACTCTACTTAAATTAATTTCAATTATTAATTTAATTTTCATTTAATTTAAACACGATGGGTCACGTGCAATGCACGTGGAAATAAAGACTAATATAAAATAAAAGTACAATGTTGTAAAACTTTTAGATTAACAATTGTATATATATATTTTTTCAATATATTTCTTAAATGTCATTGTTTAAATTTTAATATTTTTAATTTATTTTACTAAATCATATATCTTTATAACTATTTTAATTAAAAAACGGAGATATATTATATCTTTTATGAATTTATTTCTTAAACTATTAAAAACTCTATTTTTATATAATCCTTACTACTACTTTAATATTAATATTTTATAAAAGTAGGTTTTTTTTTGCTAGAACTATAAAATTAGGTTTATATCCATAAAAAAAGATTAAAAATAAATTATTTGAGTTGAGATGGTGGTGGATATTTTAGTACAACCAAACCCTTTTTTTTTATCTGTAGAAAATCATTGTTGTGAGAGTTTCACCCCCATAGTGGGTCAATCTGACTCGAATAAGTTAACTTGTAAATATATATATACTAGTCTCCACTTCCACGTGCATTGCACGTGATACTCGTGTTTAAATTAAATGAAAATTAAAATAACAATTAAAATTAATTATATATGTAGAGCTGTCAAAATCTGATCCGAACTCAATAACTCGTCCAATCCGACATAATCCAATTTGACCAAAAAAAGTAAACGACCCAAACCCGTCCTTTTCAGACACGACAAACCCGTATATGCAGTTTGCTAAACTTCACCATTAGTTAAAAAATTCAAGGCTGATCCAATTGACTTGAATCTACACCCGAAAAATCCAAAACCTGAATTACCCGAGGTCAAAACTCGAATCCGCCTGACCCAAGATCTAGTAGACTTGAACCTAAATGAGCCGAAACCCGAATGATTCGAGAAAATTACCTGACTCATTTGATTTAGAAACAGATTTAAACTGCCAATACACACTACAAAAATAGAAAAACAAAGTCAATCACAATAATTAGATTTTAAATAAATTTTTAACTTAATTTGTTAAAAAATTTGAATAGTTAATGATTAGCCAACTTATTTTAACTTTTAAACTTGATAATAATACTTTTATTAGTTTATATAATAATTGAAATGGATCCATAACTACCCAAAAAATCTCCAATATTTTAAAAGTAAAATGGTAAAAATAAAATCTTTATTAAAAATATTCAATTTAATCGAATAAAAATAGAGTTTTTAGTGGAATAACTGTAAAAGTTTATTTTTAAAAAAATTGTAAAAGAATATATTTTAAAAATTCTAATATATCTAAGTTTTTTTAATTAAAATAGTAAAATGATAACAACAAAATAGTTATAAGGATATTAGATTTAATTAAATAAAAATAGAGTTTTTAGTTGAGTAAAACTATATTTAAAATTTTCTAATACATCTAAGTTTTGTTAATTAAAATAGTAAAAATGATATATAGTTATAAGAATGTTAGGTTTTTTTAATTATACAGCAAGTTTTTATCAAGCAAAAAAAATTACGTCAAATAAAATAATTGCACATTAG
>AWUE01018509.1:0-17201 GCA_001974825.2 Corchorus olitorius | reverse complement strand
ATAAATATATATATATATATATAAAAGATATATTCACACAAGAATGTGCAAAATGAGTTTAATACTCTTTAGTTAAGGTCTCGACTTCAACTCTTGTGAATGTAAAAAATAGGTGCTGAGAGAGTTTCTCCCAGTTGAGTCCGGCACGAATCGAATTTAAATTAATTGAAATTCAATGGGACTACGGATATGGAAAGTCTAGCACAAAAGCAAAAGTATTTAGTCACTAAGCCATTTTTAAAAAAGATGAAAAAGAGAAAGTTTGGACGAAAGTGTTGACAAGTTAGGAAAAATTATTCCAATTCTGATTGTTTAGGTAATGAAAGTTGCAAATTAAAATTTCAAGAGAAAAATTAGTCATTAAGACATTTTAAAAAGGCTAAAAGTTCAAATAGGGGTTTGACCTTTTGGGAAAAAGTCATTTAAGGGTCTAAACTTTAGAAAAAGGTCAAATAGGTACCCAACCTTTTCGATTTGGATCAAATAAGGACATTTCCATGAAATTTGTAGACATTTTCAACAAATCAGGATAATGGAATGTTTATATATATAACCTAGAGAGAAGCACATTTCCATGAAATTTGTGGATATATATAAACTAGAGAGAAGCATATTTCATTATCCACAAATTTCATAGAAATGTCCTTATTTGATCCAAATTGAAAAGGTTGGACACTTATTTGACCTTTTCTGAATTTTAAGCCCTTAAATGACCTTTTCCCTAAAGATCAAGCCCCTATTTGAACTTTTAGTCTTTTAAAAAAGATGAAAAAGTTCTTAAAAAAAAATGAAAAAAAGAAAGCAAAGAGCTTAGGCCCATAGTGGGAATACCCTAATCCGCATTGGAATACCCAATCCTTGACAAAACAAAATGGTAATGAACCATGGCCATAAGAAACTGTTGTCTCCTCCTCCCCTCTCCACCCACTAACCCAGATTCCAAAATAGGCCCCCATACCATATTAAGGTGCAAATAGAGCAACCAATGATTGAGTGCCACATAGATACTCAACCACAATCCATGATCATCTCTGTCCATTCATTTCAGCCGGGTGCTTTGAAGAATCAAGGCCTCTTCTAATTTTCAAGCAAAAATCCCAAAATCACCAGAGACAGACAGAGAGCGAAAGACTTTGAAAAGAAAAGAAGAAACCTAAAAAACATGGAAGCAGCAGCAGCAGCAGCAGTTTATGGCAGCAAAGCAAGTCCATTCGTCTGTTCCTCAAAGATAACAAAGCCCAAAACCCAAAAAGGTTCTGCTAAATTCTCACCCTTACTCATTCAATCCATGGCAACACAGAAACCCTTGCCTTCTGTTTCCAAAACCGTTGGCTCCAGAAAGGTTAGCTCATTTCAAACCCACATGGGATCTCTTTTTTCCTCTCGTTGTTCAAATTACTATTTCTTTGTAGCTTTTTCTCTCTTGATGTTTCAAAGCATTGAGTTACTGTTGTTTTGCTCTCAAATCTGTTGAGTGGTGTCTTAAAAACAGGGAGTTTTGTCACATCTGATTGCATGTTGAGATGAATGTGATTAACTCAAACATTTGTTTGAATCCAAATTAGTCTGTTTATTGCTTTCATTTTGTTTATAACTTGCTAGCTGAGGTTGTAACTTGTAATAATTACCAAGAAGTCCATGGAATCTTTCCACTACCTAATAGAATTATCGAAAATTACCATGTGATTGATCAATAATAACAATAACAAAGCTTCATATAACAATGCAGAGCTCCAACTCAACTGTCTTCCCGCTAGGCGAGCCGGGGCCTCGGAGCGGCACTGTGGCCTCACAGCCAGTGAAGCTACTGACAAATGTGGAGAAACTGAAACTGCTAACCAAGGCTGAGAAAGCTGGACTTCTATCCGCCGCCGAGAAGTTTGGGTTTTCGCTATCATCAATAGAGAAACTAGGTCTCCTTTCCAAGGCGGAAGAGTTGGGAGTTTTGTCTGCAGCAACAGACCCAGGAACTCCAGGAGCACTCTTGAGCCTGAGCTTGGGATTGCTGCTTTTGGGTCCTTCATGTGTTTACCTAGTGCCTGAGGATAACCTTGGGGAAGTTGTGTTTCAGGTTGTGGTAGCTCTTGTCTGTGTAGCTGGTGGATCAGCAGCTTTTGCTGCATCAAATCTTGTATCTAATTTGCAGAAATCAAACTAAACTTGGGCATCACTTGAAACTCTTCCCATTTAGAGTAATGGTTTATATACTTGGTGATCAATTCACTAATGTTATTGTCTGAAGTTTTAATGTGAATGTGCATAATGGCAAAAGGAAAGAATAGAGGGGAAAGAGCATATATATCGTAAAAATACCAAAAATTTGATCAAAGAATTCCTGAATACATACTTGAATAAAACACATTTTCCTATGTCACGTATGGTAAGCTTTATGGGATGCATCAAGAGGGAGAAAAAAAAAAGACTCCAAAAAAATGAAAAGAAAACCTCAATAGTCCCCTCACACAGTATATTTGTGAAAATTAAAAACTTGAATCTCTAATCCCTTCGTTCCGTCGTCTTATACTGTCAAAAAAATCATCTGGTCACTTTCTCAGCTAATGTTCAAGAAGAAATAGAATCATGCTTTTGGCCCACCTTGACGGCCACCCCTTCCATTCTGATTAGCCCGCTGATAATTATCACCATTGCGTCCACCCGAACCCTTAGGTCGTCCTGAAAACTCACCCAGGTTTCTGAATTCACCCCTGCCATAGCCTCCTCGCCCACCACCAAAGTTCCCTCGACCCCGGAAACTATCACTTCTAAATCCACCTTTACCTGAAGAAAACCTTGCTCTGCCGCCACTGCTACTAACTGCGAAAAGCAGCACTCTCAGGTTATTACCTAATCTATGACTTGCCTTCAAGTAACTTTCAAAAGGAGAACACAGAACATATCATTCGAAGACAATGCATTTAAAAAAAAAATCAATGCTCTGGATGATCATCTGTTTATGCCAGCCTACTATCTTTCGGACAGTATCACTTCCAATTCAAACTTGCCACCCAAATCACTGATCATGCAAGTATTTGCAGGAAAATTTGATAAGAACAAGGTGAGGAACAACATCTCCCCGAACAAGGAACACATTACACGTATCTCTGTTAATGACTGAACAAATATGACCAAGGGTAAAATAAGTACAACATACTAAGACTTCTATCAATATGTATGGCTGGCAATATGGCTCATATTGAGTTATACTGACCTATTTAAGAGCATATCTTTCTAAGCTCATTACTATATGATAACTGAAGGTTCAATTAGTGCAAAAGAATAAGATTTGGACAAACATATAATTTTTTTTAGTGTTTCAGCAACTAAAATGAAATTTCTCGTATAATTTTGATTTACCTCGAGTATTTGTCCTCTTTTCTTCCACAGCAGCTTGACGATCCCCAATTGTGATTGGTGAAGCCTGAAATGCATTTAGCACAAATTTAAGTATAAGAATATGCTAATATGCTTATAGAAACACTGAGGAGAGGCAGATTAAAAGTAACATGCAAATCCTAAATCCTTCTTTAGCATATTGTAGCCAGGCAGAATATTTCAAAGTCTTCACGCAGTGGCCACAAACTAAAAAGCTTAACCCTCTGCCACGATAATTCCAGGATGGAATATACAGAATGCTGGTAGCCAACAATGCTAACACATTCGCAAAAAAAGAGATAAGATGAGATGTGATTCATATATTCAACTAAAATACCTACAATTTGTTTAAGCAATAAGCTGTCAAAAAAATGGTCAATTCTTTAACTTTTCAGAGTAACATGCAAGTAGTGAATCTGATCCTGGATGTTCCTAGAACTAATTGCAAAGTTTAGTGTACATGAATTTAAATTACATCTCCAAAATTTCAATGTAAGATAGGGTTCCTGATTAATGATGTCATAGTTAAGTTTTGCAACAAAGCTCTCGGATGTGGTAGAAGAGAGGCAAAAATAAGATGTGACATTAGCAAATACATTCATGATCAATTTTTATGACTTCCAGAAACACCATTAAACATTCAATCGGTTTAAGCTCTCAGATTTCCAACTTATTCAACAAGGCTGCAAATTGATTAAAAACTGAAAAATGAATGAATGTAAGGTTAAGGAAAATATCAGATTAAATTTACAAAGAACAATACAAGGTCCCGATTTCCATGTCTACATACTGTCCAATAATAACAGAAGAATGAACAGAGACCCTTAAGGTGAATTTATACTTGGCTTAACAATTAAGACAATTCAAGATTGAAGTCATCTAATCATACATTTCAAGTGACCCAAAAAACCAATATCAGGTAATCCTATCCAACCATACTGTAGTCTCACATAATAAGAGTATGCTTGCTATAGCTTCTACAGAGATAACTTAGTGTTATGGCATGTATTTGGTAGACCACATTATGAAATATTATTATGTGAGTGATTGAATGGAAGAGCAACTTATGATTGTGATAATACAAAACCTGATTTATAACAGAACAGATAAAAAGGAACAAGACAATACCTCAAGGGCACTCTGCACTGAACTTGCCGTCTCAAATTCAACAAAACCAAAAGTGAATCCCTGCTGCAGGAGACAAGATATAAACAAACCAGTAAGAAAGGAAAACTTAGGCTTGAAATGTCAAATAGGAATGAGATGCCCAAGTTGATATCTTAGTCAAAACCTTGTTACTTCTGACTTGGATGCCATTGCGCTTAATGGGCCCACATTTTTTAAATGCCTCCTCAAGTTGTGTAGGCGTTGCATTGAACGGCAAATTTCGTACATATATGGAGTGACCTTCAGCTTTAATTGGAACAAAGAAAATGAGGCTTTTATACTTTAAAACAAAAAAAAAATATACACATAAATACCAATCAGAGATAGGCTTCAAAACATTAACTATGCCAAATTAAACCCATCGATAGATATCATTATTGATTTAATAAATTGAAAAAATGCAGACTAAATTCAATGGCAAAGAGAGAGCGAGAGAGAGGGAGAAAAAGTTCTTCTAAACTACTTACAGAAGCATTAAGTGAAAAGGTAAGCAATTACCTTCCTCATTGTCATTACTACTTTCAGCCACATTGTCGCTGTTAGGTACTGCTACCTCTGGTGCTGGAGCAGGTTTTGCAGAAACAATTGACTGTTGGTCTGCAGGTGCGGCCCTCACAATATTGGTAGGACCATGAACTGGAGTAGATGCCGTCTTACTTTTCATTACTTTGACCTATTAGATAATTCAGTAAGTTTAATATAACATTAAAAAAAAAAAAAAAAAAAGACACTGAAACATGAATGGGAAACCCATTAATTTGAACTTACAATAGAAGCATATGATTTCTTTGGAGCATCCTCTAGAACCACAGGAGCTGCATCAACAGACTCAACGTTGTCATTCTGACTTGCAATATTTTGGACTTCAACAACCTCATCTTCAATCACGGACCCTTCCTCCTTATCTGAGGGATCACAAACTTCAGCACCATTACTATCTTCCTCTTCTGGGTAAGTTACTGGGTCCACCACGGGATGGTCATGATTGGGCTCTGGAAGCAAAAGTGAAAGCAATTCCATGATTTCAGTGTAAAGCAAATACAACCACAATCCCTACAAAGATAAAAATCAGGCCAAACCTGGTTCTGGTGTCAAGGCAGATGCTGAGGCCTGTTCATTAACACCATTAACAGGAACAGGGTTGTACGACTCTTTCTCATCAACATATCTGAAAACATCATTCAAGACAAAGTACCCTTTGTCTTGTGGAGCTAGAAAGAAGGTTTGTGTGAATTTCTTCCTCACATTGTCCTTCCCAGTTAAGCATCCAGTTACCAATACAATCACCCCTTTCTCAAAAGAGTCCTGAGCATCTGCAGTTTTTATCTCTGCTGTGTAGTCCTCATAATTCAGTGATAGAACCTTCTCATTTATTGCCTGCTCCAAAGCAAACATCAGTGACTAGTCACTTGAACCATGTTCATGCTGAGGTATAGTTTAGAAACTGCCTATTCAATTTTATCAAATTAAATAGTAGTAATAATCATATCAAATGTAATAGTCTCCAGAAACAAACACTTACAGAATTATCCATTACTACATTTAAATGCATGCATAGAATAGATATATGAAGGGTCACCCAGAGTTTGCATTGTTTATCACACCTTTCAAGTAAACTTTTCAATAAAATTTATTGCAAATATTATCTGCAACTATCATCAATAACTTTTATCAATATAGGCTAACATCTTATCTGCTGCAAATAGCAAAATTCAATCAGCCAAGGTATACGACAACAGAGGCCATTAATTTGAATTCTTGATAACAATAGGGTTATATATGTTCATATTGGCAACTATATCAAAATTCCTAACAAACTTACTTGCATTGTTGTTACAGTCGTCATGTTGCCATGCATATCTGGCCGACTTAAGCGACTTGAATCTTGATAAAACCTATGCACCAAATTGGGAGATTGGTGAAGAATATGGTAATATTGCTCCACAAAAGCATTTCCCACAACTTGAGCACTGGGGGTACTGGCAGGACTCCCTTCCTGCATGGCCATCTGCACATAGTTTCAAGAAATCAATAAACAAAACTTCAATCAAAGACAACTAACTAATTGCACCGAAAGACAACTAACTGAACAATTAAGATGAATGATAAGGACCAGTAGCACCCCATCATTCCTGAGAACAGCAAAAAACACAAAAGAAAATTGTTTTCTTTCTTTTTAGTAATATTTAGAAACTTACCCTGAATATATAAGAGTAATGATAAACAAAACGTTTGCATAGTGAACAAGAAACGTTAAAAGCTCAACAAACAATGCGAGATATTCAACCACCTAGACAACTTTCTTTTTTTTTTTTTTTTTTTTTGCCAGAGCCTAGACAACTTTGACCGGCATAAAGTAGTACATGAAGAGTTAAAAAGCCTCGAAGAAATATTTATGTTAAGAATAAAATTAATTAGTTCTCCAAATAAGTTCTGAACCTCAACTACGATATAGTACTATACTAGTAACAATTTTCAACCAATCCCAAAACCAAAAGGCTAAAACAAGTAACAAAATAAACCCATCATTGGAAATAAATTCTTCTAAACAAAGAAGGCATGGTTCTTATATCTAAGACCAATTAAGACAGTGGTTCGAAAAAAAAAACAATTAAGGGCAATAAAATTCAAAACCCTTTAGTCAGAAAATAAAAAAAAAAAACAAGGAAAACCCAGAAAACCCTTTCTAGAGATGAAGAGTATGAAGCAGATTTAACAACCAAAATCCTTACAGTAAAGGGCAGGATCTTAAGGATGATAAGCAGATCAATCAAAAACTGCGGCTACTTTCTATATAACGATCAAACAGATATCAATTCGAATACAAAAATATGGGAAAAGTAAGATCAGAAGTACCTGATTGCGTAGGTGATTTGAGCTAACGAGAGAGATCTGCGAGCTCTTAATGAAAGCAGAGAGAGAGAGTGAGAAAGAGAAGCCCGAAAGGAAAGACAGTATGCGTACGAAGTAAGAAAAATTGAAAGGACAATTGCAAGCCTAAGATACTGAAAGTGAAAAAAAAGTGTGAAAATCGTTTCTGTTTCCCCACTCTCTCAAATCTTTTCCTTATAAATTTTAATAGTAACTTTTTAATTATTATTGGAAAAAGAATTTATATTAAAAAAATAAAGAAAAAGGAAATTAGATGTCACAACTGAACTGAGTCACGGTCACCAACTCACGATCCTCCTTTGGTTCGGTAAAAATTGTAAATAAGTTAAAAAAATACTTTTGGTAAGTAAGAAAATAACTATCTCGGGCAAAAAAAAGTAAATTAATCTAAGACAAGAATACCTCAGCCAAAAGGGCAAAGATAAGTATACCCTTATTCGTTCACTAGTTTCTTTTCATTAATGTGAATTTGATAGCTTTTTTCCAGATCACTATAGTTATTTAATCATTACTAATTTATTTTTATGGAGTTTCTTTTAGGGATATTATGGTGATATATTAAAGAGTGTACATTTGATTAGGATGATCCTAAAATGTGGAATTTTTAGGATTCCATTAAGATGATGCCACATAAGCCTATCTTAATGAGAATCAAATTCTAAATTACACCTTTCCTTACCAAATCAATTCTTTAACTCATCATTATTCTTTACTAAACTTAATCTTATCTCTCACTAAATCAAAACTTCTTTATCTATATTAATTCACTCATTAATTATATTAATTTACTTTACTTTCCTATTTAAAGTTGATTTTTTTTAAAAAAATAAAAAATAAATTTTTGTATTTCATGATAATGTAAAGCCCTTTTATTTATATTATTTTTAAAATTGTATTTCATTTTAATTTTTTTGTTCAATTGATTTTTTTTAAAAAAAATTGTGTTCAAATTTTTATTGTTGAAAATTCGAAAAAAAAATTGTGATTTATCAAGTTTGTTTAATATTGAATTTGGTACAGAATAAACATGAGAAGTAAAAAAAAAAAAGTTGATTTGATGAGAGATGATGCACAATAAAACTTGATTATCAATGATAATTAATGAAAAACGATTAGGTGGCATCAATCTAATGGGATCCTAAGAACCCCTTATTTTAGGATCATCCTAATATAATTTAATCTCTATATTAAATCATGTTTGGTGTTTTTTTTTCTACATAGGAACATGAAAACATAAATTAGAGTCTCAAAAATCAAAACACTCTCTTCTGACCTATCATCTTCGAGAAGAGGCGGGAATTGCATCGGAGATTCGTCGCACCAACTCATATCCGGAGGATTATTATGGGCTAAAGTAGTCAAAAGATCAGTACATTTATTACCTTCTCTGTAAATGTGTCTAATTTCCATAATCCAACTCCCCTTCGGTGATCTCATAACCAGGGACGGATCTACGTTAGGTGTTGAGGGGCCAAAAAATGAAAAAACTGTATATTAGTTTTCCAAAAAAATGGAAAAATTGCATAGTAGTCCCCCAAAAAAATGGAAAATTACATAGTAATCCATAGATTTATATGTAATTGTAGTCTAAAATTTTTAATTTGGCCTCCCCAGAACTTAAATTTACATAATGTAATTTATATGGCCCCTTCAAACTTATATGTCAAGATCCGCCCCCGCTCATAACAATCACGAACTAAGCTATAGCAAGGATAAGAAGAACCTAACTAGTCCTTGAGAAATTGAACTACTACTGTAGCATCAATTTCCACCACTAAGAAAAAATCAATCCTACATAAAACAAACAAATATTTTTCTTTCAACCCTAGCCGCTCCCCACCCTCTCTCTCTCAGCCTCCTCCCTTCAAATTTTTGTTTCCTCCTCCTCCTCCTGACTCTTTTGTCAAGGGGAGGAGGAGCTTGATATTTTTTACTTTTATTTTAGAATAAAGTCCCCAGATCTATTGATCTGTTGGGTTTAGTCAGTTCAGTTTTTTTAAGTCAGTTATTTTGAGTCTGAGTCTGGCTTTTGTCCAGTTTTTAGTTTGCAATAGATTGAAAACAGTTTGCCTTGTCGGAATGGTTTTTCTTTCTGATCAAAGGGTGGGTGCTGATGATCCTCGAATCAGCCACTTTTTTATCGCTGTTGAAAGCTTTTTCTTGGATTCACCGAGAAGCAAAAGTGATGGAGTGGTGGACATGCGAAAGATCTATGAAGAAGGTTCGAGACTCCATATAATCATCAAGACGACTCATCTGATCACGGAGCAAGACCTAGATCTAGATCTAAGACAGGAGCATTCTTCTCAATTTATTGTAATTATGAATATTATCTTTGTAATTTCATTTTCATAAATGAAAATTACAATCTTTTCTTCAAAAAAAATTTCCACCACTAAGGATGCAATATTCAATATTCATAGACTTTGCCATAAGAAGACCTTGCTAAATTCCCCATAGCTCTGCACTCAAACTATCTGTAGTTTGGTGTTTGGTGTAACAATGAAAATTCATAATGATTTTTTTAGATGTTTAGTATAAATAGGAAAAAGATCATTAATGTAAAATTACTAAATTATTAAAAGGTAAAAATGTTAGAATAAAATCATCAGAGTCATCATGAGGGAGTGATAGAACTTTTCGTTAAAAAAAAAACATTTCCCATCTTTTTTAATGTGAACCAGGTCACTCTTCTAAACAGTGATCTTATCACCTCAATGATCTTAGACCAATGTCTAATATAGTGGTAGAGCCAGGATTCTAATCTTGGGGGAGCCAAGCTAGAATAAAATATATAATATAAAATTTTTTAGCATGATGGATACTATGTATGTTATTACTTTATGTTAAAAAATTTTACATATATCGAATTTAATTGATACTTTATTTAAGGGACATCGAATCCTTTTCATTCGACTCAAAATTTTAACCAGAATTTAATAATATATTTATTAGTATAATATATCTGTGTTAGATTTGAAATAAAAAATCAAGAAATTGTTGCGCCAAAAATCTCTTGCTAGAGTTTTCGCGGAGAATTCTTTATGACAGCGTAAGGGCGTGCCAGTCAATTTGCTGAAATTGACAAAGAGGTTGTAAAAACTGGATCTGGTGCGCGGAGCAGCAGATTAAAAGATCAGAGCGATCGTAGGGACTGGATCAAAGTCACACCGGAACATCTAAATCATTGGATCCACAAACAATTGTTCTTCATAACTGGGCCTTCCTCTAACTGGATCAGATCTGGGAGATCTGCTTTGATTACAATTGAAATTGAAAAGAAAATAACAATTTGATTTGTTATTTCTGAAAGAGAAACACGAATACAGTGTTTTTATGTCCGGAGACAAGATTGAAACAAGAGAAAAACACTAAAAGAGTGTTTGATTGTCCTGAGACAAGATCTAAATAAGAAAAATATGAAGAACGAGTAAGAACTCGTGATGAACAAGTAAGAACTCGTGATGAACAAGAGGAAAGTGGCGCAGAGCCAGAGAGAAAATAAGCACGGAGCTTGTTTTTTTGCGCAGAGCAAGTTTGTAGCTTCAGGAGCTGAATTTGAGATGAGTGATATCTGCCTAAAACCTGAGAATGGCCTCCCTTTATATAGCGGACGGTTTGGGCTTTGGCATTAATGGGCTTGCCTTGCTGAGAAAGGCAAAATCCTCCTCCTAGGCAGATGACAACCTCCAGGAAGGTGCAGTGAAGCTTCTTTCTTCTTCTGATTGCCTCCAACTGATGGGGAGAGGGAAAAATAGGTGTCAGGGCGCCACATTGCTTGGATGTGAGATGGAAGTCTGCCTCCTAGGTGGTTGATGACAATCCTTCCTTCTGCCTTTCACATTGCAGCAGACTTTCGTTGCTTCTTTTGTTCTGAATTTAGCTAATTTGACTAAGTAGTGGCCAATTGACATCATGAATTGAACTTTGAACATCAAAGCCACGAAATTACTCATACTTAGCCATATTTAGCTCTTCAAATCATGAAAATAATAATTAATTAAGAAAATGGCTTAAACCGGGGTGAGAAAGCCATATGTCCTTAACTGAAAAAAATGCAAAAGTTGCAAACGATCTCGGAATAAGCCAAAATTTCACCAGTAGGCTTATATTATAAGACTATGGAAAAAATTTCAAGGGAATTCGAGCTCTCCTTCATGGTGAACTTGGTTTCACTCCCCAAAACGTCCTTAACTGAAAACCGGGCAAAAGTTTTTACTCCGATGTCAGAATAGGATGAAATTTTACCAAGATGATCTACATAGCTCACGGATCATCATGGTATGCTCCTTAGAAAAAATCGCAGCCTCTAGCCTCTTCAATTGATCAATGTTACCGTTTTGTCCTTAATTGAACAAAATACAAGTTGCAGTTTCGCCTCCCGGGGTGGGGAGGAGGCTAGGCGATTACTCTACTATGGTTGATCGACTATATGGAGGAGGTGTGAGGTTGAAAATCTCATGCCTCTCTCATGTGCATAGATGTTTCTCTTGCTGACAAACCTTAGCTCTCTGCCTCCTTCCTGCAGGAAGAGAGAAATATCTCTCTGCAGGGCAGAGGGCGGCCTCTCCTCTGACTGGGAGACGACTTGGGCCTTGCTATGTATGTCCATGAGGTATTTTTCATCTCATGGGCAGATGACAAGCAATTTTTCCTTTTTACTTGTTTGCCTCCCTAGCAGGCAGCAATATTCAAGGAAACTGCTTCCGATTTGATTCTCTCTGCCACTCACCTGGGTAGGAGGCGGCATATATGGAAATAATAATAATAATTTCGAATTATTATTATTTATTAATAATTTCGGCCTTAATTAATTAATTACAAGAATTTCCTAATTCAATTAGAATCAGGGTGGTGCAGAAACTAAGTTTCTTCAGGATTTGTAATCAAATCTTGACCACTCATCTTGATATAAATCATGTGAAGACCAATTTACCCTCAATTGTAAATTGAGGTATAAACAATGCCCCCCCAAGCTTAAGTCCTTGACCTAAAAAGGAAAGGATTTGAGCTTGTATATAAGGAAATTGGTCTTGGGCCAAAATTCTTCCTTTTATTTTCCTCTAGCAGCGTCGACTCCTTCTTGGTACCATACTTAGCCAAAAATTTTCAGCAACTTTTCAAGCTTCAATGGCTTCCAAGAATCAAGGTTTTAACAACAAAAATCATCAAGCAAAGTCCTCTTCCATGCCAAGCAATTCAAGCCGCAACTCCCTTTTCTTTGAGGCTTCCAAAATCATTGGCAAGGATCATGTAGATGTTGACTTTGATGATGATTATGTGGTGTTATAGCTGCTGGAATTTAGAGGATTAATTTGATTTAGAAACCAAATTAATTTAGTGAAGAAATTGGCAAAAACCCTAACAAAAATTATGTAATTTTCGGCATAGGATTTAATTTTTGCCATAGATCTTTCAATCAACATGTTGCTGCATATAATCATGTATTATATGGCATGAAATCATGTTAATTTGAAGAATTTAGGGACTAGGGTTCATTGATTAGGGTTAGAAACCCTAATTTGCAATATTCGGCCTTATTTGGCCAAAAATTCTAGTCTAATTTCGGCCTAGATCTTTAGTCTAGCCAAAACCGATTAGGATTAAGTGTTTTCCTCCCATAATTAGGTTAAATTTCATGAGCATGAAAACCTAATTTGATTAGGAAAGAAAACCCTAGCAAGCCGCGACCCCAAATTGCAAAAATTGCAATTTTCGGCGGCTTGCTATTAGGTCCCTAGGGTTAGGGTTTTACAATTTTCGGCCTATTTGGTTGATTTAGGCCAAAAATTAATTTTAATTTCTTAAATTATTAACATAATTAATTTTGGCAGCTATAAATTAATATTTTAGCCAAAATAAAAATTATGAAATAATTTTAAGGTGGTAAAATATAATTTCACCAACTTGTAGTGCTTGAAATTAACAATTTCTTGCTAAATATATATAAATATATATATATAGGCCGCATTTGCTATTGGGGCGGCTTTGTCCACTAAGCTTTGAATGAACTTGGTGAGGACAATGTCCTTAACACCATTCTTCTTGCCCCCCGGGCATTGCTTGCCATCTCCTGGGTACTTCCAAAGTTTCTCTGCCTTGACTTTCCTTCGTGATTTTCGGACCGGATTTGATCCTGTCTAACAAAGCATCAAGTCGGCTAAGCACCTCATCCACACTTGTTATATCTTTTTTTATTTCAGGAGAGTCTTCAATCCCCTTGGAGATGGTGACTTCTATGGAGTTGTCAACTTCCTCAAAGTCTGAGTGGTTAGAAAGTTGCCCCCCAAGCGTAACTTCCTCATTTACCACTTCGTCTTTGTTAAGTTGATCATCATCATGTTCGGAGCAGTTGTCTTTATCACTTTCAGCGCAGTCATCACCTCTAGTATAGTCAATGGTGCCATCATCCTCCTCAATGGTTTTGGCGCCATATTCACTGCCCCCCAAGTGTTCGTCCTCTTCATGAGGCAGTTGACTTGTGCTATCATCTTCACCACTTCTCATACTCATGTTTTCATCAGTAGTTTCAGTAATATGGGTGGTGTTACTAGTAGAAGTGGCCTCATCACTAGATGGACTAGTGGCACCAACATCTACATTGACTGGAGTGGACTCATCATCACCATCATCCATATCGGAAGTGGTGGAGTCAACAGTGGAGTTCATGTTCATCTCCACTTCTTTTCTCGCTTTGGCTCTTTTACGGAGTTCTCGCCTTCTCCAAGTCTTCTTATTTTGCTGAGTAGGTTGGCTAAAGATTTTTGGATGTTCAATCCTTCGCCAAACACCACTTTGAACCTTTGAAGTTGACTGGACCGTCTTTTGTTGTGCATGAGAAGTTGGAGTTTGTTTTGATTGCACCCTCATAGATGAAGATGAAGCAGGTGAGTAGGTGGGTGGCGTCACCTTTAGAGTGGATGGCGCCACCTGCTTCTTTGTCCTAGGTGGAGAAAACTCCAACTTTCTTCTAGGAGCCTTGTGTTTCAATGCCACTGACCTTGGAGTTAATGGCTGAGCAAGTTGATAATCCAAGGGTTTTTGCACCATGGTCACACCTTTTGCCTTTCCTTCTGTAAACAAGTGACCATTCTTTCGAAAGTTAGCCATCACCTTGTCAACAACTTCTTCTACAAGAGGTGAGACTTGGGTGGCCACTTGGTGTGGATGGAGTATGACAACTTGATGTGGATGTAATTGAGGTAGTGTGACTAAGGGTGGCGGCACTTGCTGCTGTATTTGCCCCCCGAGTGTTGTTTCTATTATAGAGATGGCTTCTTGCACTTGCTTGAAGCCATTCTCATTCTTGGTTATTAGCTCTTGGATCATCTCTTGGATTCTAGCTTCTATCTTGTTTATCACCTCTTCTAAGGCGTTAGCAAGATCATCAGGAGTTATGGTGGAGGTGACGCCTCCTGGGAGGTAGGAGGCATCTCTCTCTTTGAGAGAGGCATCTCCTAGGAGGAAGGAATCATCTCCCTCTTTGTTGCTTTCTGCGTCACTCTCATGTCCATGTAAGGACATGTGGTGCAGAGAATCCTGCTATTCCTTTGCATCCCCACTGGTTAGCTGTCCATCTTTTGGAAGATTAAATGCAACCATGTGTATAGGAGTTGGGAAAGGATCCTTGTTGACTCCCATGTCCTTCTTGAGAGGCTCAGGGAACTTTAGTATTCCCCTTTCTATCTTCTCTTGTACTATGTCCTTGAACACAGTACAGTTGTTGGTTGGATGCCTCCAAGAGTCATGGTACTTGCAATACTCTCTCCCTTTGATGTCCTCAGGTGAAGGAAGGACATGTCTAGGTGGTAGCTTGATCATACCAGACTTATATAAAAAGTCAAAGACTTCATTTGTTTTTGAGGTGTCAAATGAATAAGTCTTGCTTCCATCATAAGGTTTCTTCTCTGCTTGTCTCTGGTACATAGCAGCAAACCTCTCCTGGGTCTGGGGGTGTTTCACTCCTGCCTTTATCAGACATGGACACTCAATAGGCCGATCAGCTTTGACCTCAGCTATTCCAAGTTCAAAATTTGGCTCTTGATAGTAAGTGCCATAAGATGAACTTCTTTCATTCTCCTCCCGTAGGAGAGTCTCATATCTTGTCACCTTGGTTGACATCTCGAAGAAGTCTCTGAAGTCAACTCTTTCGAACTTCTTTCGAAGCTCTATGTCAAGCCCATCTTGAGCTAGGCGCACGAACTCTACCTCCTCGAGAGGTGTGCGGCACTTGTTCCTTAGCTCCTTGAAGCGAGCTAAGTACTCTTCAGCTGACTCCCCTTTCTTTTGATAGAGGCGTGACAAGTCAGCCATGGAGACCTCAGGTTCAGTTCTATAGAACTGTGTGTGGAATAACCTCTCCATCTCCTCCCAGGTTCTCACTGAGTTGGGTGGTAGGTTGATGAACCAAGTGAAAGCTGCACCTGTGACAAAGTTGGGAAACAGGCGAAGCTTGTGGTAGCCAGAGTTGGCTTCTCCACATTACACAGTGAAGCGAGCAATGTGCTCTAGAGTCGTCTGCTCACTTGAAGTTCCGCAGAAACAAGTGAAGTCAGGGACTTTGTATCCACGAGGGAGAGGATATAGTCTATCATACTCCTCAGGATAAGGCTTCTGAAAGGATGGCCTGCCTACTCTCCTGTAGGCTGGGCCAATCATATCTTCAATCATCTCCCTGATGTGGTTCTGATTGACTGGTCCTTATACCTCAGCAACTTGAGGTGGATGGCGTGGAGCAGGATGGCGTTGATGACCATTCCTTGCTCCATTACCATTGCCATTCCTACCATAAGGTGGTACATAGGCCACCACTCGAGGGCCAACAGGGTTGACATCCTCTTCCACATTGTCAAGGATGTGATCTGCTGCCTCCTGATGGCCAGGGATGAACTCAGCTTCATTTTCTCCTCTTGCAGCTCCCTCCTTAGGAGGCGGTAAGTTGTTATTACCAGCAACTTCCACTTGGGGTGGAAATCTCACCTGATTGGCACCATCATGGTTAAGTGGCGCCACAGGTGGAGGGAGAAGTGCATGTTGGACAGCTCCTAGAGGAGGAGGAGGTGGAGGTGGAACTTGTTGGTTGTTCACCTCATTGTTGATCACCTGCTGAAGAGGTGGCGCAGATAGGGCGCCAAGCAGCTGTTGGTTTTGCCCCCCGAGTCCAACTTCTATCTTATTGATGAGTTGTTGAATGTTCTCTTGTGAGTCGGCTCTTTGTTGAGCCAACTGTTGCACTATAAGATCTTGAGAGGTATTTAACCTTTCAAGAGACTGAGCAATGGCTTCGAGAGCTCGCCACATCTTAGCATCTGTCTGCTTCGGAGGAGAGCCCTCTTCCTCCTTGCCAGTAGAGCCATGTGGGCTTTGGCTTGAGGAGTCTTGAGGCCTCTTATCTCCATTCTTAGGTGGCATAGCTGTGTTGTGTAGGAAAAAAAAAACTTAAAGTAAATAAACGGAAAAAAAGTAAAGAAATTATACCTTGGAGGCGTTGGAGGAGGAGAGATCTGCTATCTTGTCCTGCTCCAAGTGTCAAGGGAAGTGAGTTGGTGTGGACCTTTGAGTGAGGCGGACACCTTGCTGAGAGACTAGGAGACGGAGAGCCGGGGATCGCCGGCTATGCAGAGAGACAGAGAAAGGGGAGGCGCCAGAGAGGGAAGACAAAGCTGTTTGTTGTGTCCCACGGGCGTGCCAAAAAGAGATGTTGGTGCGGCCGAGTGGGCAGTCCAACGTGCACGAAAATTGAGAAGAGAGTCGGGGATCGCCGACTTTGA
>AWUE01018508.1:0-15670 GCA_001974825.2 Corchorus olitorius | reverse complement strand
AATAATAATTAATTAAGAAAATGGCTTAAACCGGGGTGAGAAAGCCATATGTCCTTAACTGAAAAGAATGCAAAAGTTGCAAACGATCTCGGAATAAGCCAAAATTTCACCAGTAGGCTTATATTATCTCCATAAGACTATGGAAAAATTTCAAGGGAATTCGAGCTCTCCTTCATGGTGAACTTGGTTTCACTCCCCAAAACGTCCTTAACTGAAAACCGGGCAAAAGTTTTTACTCCGATGTCAGAATAGGATGAAATTTTACCAAGATGATCTACATAGCTCACGGATCATCATGGTATGCTCCTTAGAAAAAATCGCAGCCTCTAGCCTCTTAATTGATCAATGTTACCGTTTTGTCCTTAATTGAACAAAATACAAGTTGCAGTTTCGCCTCCCGGGGTGGGGAGGAGGCTAGGCGATTACTCTACTATGGTTGATCGACTATATGGAGGAGGTGTGAGGTTGAAAATCTCATGCCTCTCTCATGTGCATAGATGTTTCTCTTGCTGACAAACTTTAGCTCTCTGCCTCCTTCCTGCAGGAAGAGAGAAATATCTCTCTGCAGGGCAGAGGGCGGCCTCTCCTCTGACTGGGAGACGACTTGGGCCTTGCTATGTATGTCCATGAGGTATTTTTCATCTCATGGGCAGATGACAAGCAATTTTTCCTTTTTTACTTGTTTGCCTCCCTAGCAGGCAGCAATAATTCAAGGAAACTGCTTCCGATTTGATTCTCTCCGCCACTCACCTGGGTAGGAGGCGGCATATATGGAAATAATAATAATAATTTCGAAATTATTATTATTTATTAATAATTTCGGCCTTAATTAATTAATTACAAGAATTTCCTAATTCAATTAGAATCAGGGTGGTGCAGAAACTAAGTTTCTTCAGGATTTGTAATCAAATCTTGACCACTCATCTTGATACAAATCATGTGAAGACCAATTTACCCTCAATTGTAAATTGAGGTATAAACAGAAATAAAATCATTTTTAACAATTGAAATTCAAAAAAGGTAATGACCTTTTTAATACACAAAATGATATTAGTAATAATATATTAATGTACATGTGACAAAAGATATATAGGAGAGACTATATGTATTCAATAACTACCACTTTTTTTGAAGAATATTCAATAACTACACTAAAGAATATCTTATTTTGTACAAATATAAAAGATATTTAGGTGTTTGGATATAAGGATATATTTTTTGGTTGTTTGAACACATACAAATTTAAGGTAAAAAAGTGTAAGTACAATTTCTTAGTACAAATCTTTGTTACATATAACTTTCCCAAACATAATAGTAGGCTATATGATAAGCACATGTCAATGTTACTTGTATCTGTGTACTATGTGACTTTCAAAATTAGTTTCTTTGAAAAGTTTTTATACTTATTTACAATTTAACATTCAAATGAAATTACCATCTTTTAATTTACTTCTAGATATTCAAATTAACATGTTAATTTTAGACGGATTGGGGGGGCCAATTTTACTTCTCGAAGGGGCCAAACAACATGTATGCAATGAACTATTGCAGGTTGAGGAAAATCTTGGGGGGCCATGGCCCCTCTAAGTCTTCAAGTGTCTCTGCCACTGGTCTAATATTTATATCAAACAAAGTGATCAAATTACTAAGAAACAAACGGTCATGGATTTTTTATTGTTCACCTTATACCAAACACTTTTACTTTTGCTTTATTTTTCTTTTGTCCCATGATTTTTATAATTACAACGAAATTCTTATTAAATTTAATTTAATATATCTTAATAGGTTTGTTGCGCCAAAAATCCCTTTGGGTAGAGTTTTTGCGAAAAACTTAATAGCAGCGCGGGGCATGCCAGTCATTTTACTGAAAATGACAAAGAGGTAGAAAAAGCAGTTTGGTGGTGCGCGGAGCACAAAAGTAAATCAGAGCGAGTGAATTGCGGGAACTGGATCAAAATCACACTGGAGCATTTGAATCATTAATCCCAAATTGATTGTAAAAACGTAAATGTCAGAAAAGATTTCTTATTTTGAAAATTGATTGAAAATAACAAGCAGGTTGTTATTCATAAGAAAAACTAAATAGAAAACAATTAACGTCCTGAGACGAAATTGAAAGAGAAGACAAACTCACGGAGAGTTGATTTGGCGTCCTGAGACGGATTTGAAGTAGAAAAATATTGAGAAAACGAGGCGGGCTCGTGTTGAAAAGAGCTGAATTTTGCAGGGTTGCTGCAGGGGGTGGCGTAGGGCCTGATAAGTAAAAGTGGCGCAGGGCCTGTGAGAGGAAAGTGGCGCAGGGCTTGAGATAAAATAAGCACGGAGCTTAGTTTTTGCGCAGAGCAAATTTGAGGCTGCAGGAGTCTCTCCTTTCTCCTCCAAAAACTGAAGGAGGGAGACCTTTTATATATGGGGCGGCCTAGGCTTGGCTACCAAGGCCGTCCTCCCCATTATGTCTTCCTATTAATTGCTTCTTTAATCTGATCTGTTCTGCTTTAATTGCTTCTTCAATCTGATCTCCCAGAAAACCTTCAGGAAACTTCCAAGATGACTTCCAACTTTGATCAACCTTGAATGACCACCTTTAAATGACTATCAAGGCCGGCCATATATTCCCAAAAATAGCTTGGACGGAATCTGTCTCTTAATCTGATGCAATCTAGTTTGATTCAGGCCCTAATTGTACTGCACTGTTTACAGATTGCTGCTGAAAATAGCCAAATGACCTCATATTCGACCAAGACTTCCTTGGCCATGAAATTGATCTTGAATTGATCATTCTTGGCCATTAAATCGGTCAAAACAGAAATCAGATTCAATTTTGACTAAACCGGGGTGGAAAGCCTCCTATCCTTAATTGAAAAATATGAAAAAGTTGCAAACGAAGTCATATTGAGTCCAAATTTCACCAGTAGGGTTCGGCTACCATATTAAGACCATAGAAAAAATCTTGGTAGAAAATGAGCTCTCTGTCATGGTGAAATTGGTTTCACATCCCAAACTGTCCTTAATTGAAAAAACGTGCATAAGTTTTTCATCTTAAGTCAGAATGAGATGAAATTCTGTCAGAATGATCTATGAGAGTCAAGGATCATGCTGGAAGAATCCCTATTTGAATCGCACCTCTCTAGGCCATTCAATTTCATTGATTTCGCCTTTTGTCCTTAACTGAATAAAATACAAAGTTGCATTTAATTCAATAGGGATCAAATTTTAGGCATGGGCGGCCTGGGCTAGGCCTTTCTGCGCCACATATCATGCCATAAGTCCAATTTTGACATGGCATTATACACTTTACAAAATTAGGATGGTCATCTAAGAATTAAATTTTAATCAGAATCAGAAATCATTACAAGATGATTTTAATTCTTTTCTGACCATTATTTACTGAAAATATTACTAATTTCGGCCCAATTATAGGAAATTAGGAAAAATAAAATTATTTTCCTAAATCAAAATATGACAATGATGGCATCAATTTTGATCTAGCTTCAGAATTAGATTAAATCTGAGCCACACATCTTGTTCTAACATTCTTGAGGACAAGTTTACCCTTAATTGTAAATTTAGGTATCAACAAGGTTTCATTTGAATTGTCTAAATAAAAGGTTAATAGACAAGTATATATGTAGCCATGTTGTTAAATTAACTCGTAGGTGTATGATGCTTGAATCGTGAATTCTTATGTTAAAGTCATAACTCATACGTCCTTCCATAATAAAGAAATATAAAAAATGTAGATTTATCATTGAATTAAATATATTCATAACAAAATTAGATACATGAAGAATTTAATCGTTCAAATAATTAAGGGCTTAACCTTTGTGAAAATGTTTTTAGGTCTCGACCTTTTAATTTGATTGAATTAAAGCCTAACATCTCAATTTCAGCTTGGATAAAAGCATGATTTGATTGTTAACATCCCAATTTCAGCTCAGATAAAAGTCTAATTTGATTGTCGACTAATGAAAAGTGACACGTGGCAATGGAAAATTGAAATGTTGGAAGCTCATTTCATTCATTAGGCCCTTATTTGAGTCGAAATTGGAACGTTAAGCTATGATTTGAACAAATTTAAAGATTGAGTTCTAAATTATGTAATTTTACAGATGTAGACCCTTGTTTGAGTATTTAGCCTTAAAAGAAACAAAAGTTGAAGACATAGTTCTTCCAGCCAGCAAGGATAACTCTATTTGCTTCTCTCCATTAGGTTTTAAGTACTTAAAGAGCATGACTTTTAGTGTTAACATTTTGTAAAAGGCTGAATAGCCATTTTGCCTCCTGAACTTTACAAATTTAGGACAGATTATTCCCAGAACTTTAAATTGCGCCACTTTCCCCATTGAATTTGGAAAATCAAGACAATGTCCCCATTCATGTAATGGACACCGTTAAGTCTCGTCAGATTTGCTGACGTGGCTTTTCAACGTTAGCGCTCATGTGAGCCCCACATGACCCTAAATGCTATGTGGGCCCCATATTAGCGCTGACATGAAAAAGCCGCGTCAGCAAATCTGGTTGGAATTAACGGATCCGTTAGTTAACCGGTCATGCCAGGGGGTAAATTGGCCTAATTTTTTCAAATTCAATGGGGAAAGTGGCACAATTTAAAGTTAAGAGGACAATCTGTCCTAAATTTGCAAAGTTCAGGGGTAAAATGTCTATTTAGCCTTTTTGTAAAAGTTATAACAACTTCAACATCAATGTCAAAGCTTTTCAGTTTTCAATTTCAATAGTCCAGAGCTAATTAACAAAAATATATAGGTTATGTTTAGGGTGGGATAAAATAAGATTAGATGATGATTTGTGCATAAAAGAATTGTAAATGACTACACAGCTTCGAGCTAAATCAAAATGCTAAATTATTTTTAAAAAGCTAAACAACTGATCTAAAAAATATATATTCCTTTTACTACACCTGCCATTTGTTTTGTCATTTATATTGATATGAAAATGAGAAATTTAGAAATTAGTTAAGAAGCCAAGATCAAATTATTGAAATAATTTATAATTGTAACTCTATAATTAACATTTTTTATTTGCATCTTTATTTAAATCAAATACTTGATCGAACATTTTTTACTTAAATTTAAAAGTAAATTCTTGAATTTATTTAAAACAACCTGATTAACTTTTAAAATTTTATTTCAATCAAATACATCTTTAGAGTTTTCGGATGAGATAAAATTGTGTGATGATTTATGAAAAATATTATACATCTATTTAATAGTAGTAGATAAAATTGGATATTGATTTGTGTATAAAAGTATTGTATGGTACAATACTTAGATCATAGTCGGTATTAATTAATAGGATAAATTATAAATATAGTCATTTAACATTAGATGAGTTTCTGTTTTCGTCATTTTACTATGAAAACTAATGATTTGATCACTTAAGTTTATAAAATTGAATATTTTGGCCACTCAACCCGTTTATATGTGGCATAGTCATATCATACATCATGACATGTGGCATTATCATTTAAGATTTCACTTGACATATTGACATGACATGAAAATATCATCAAATATGTCACATGACATAATCAAATCATCATACTACGTGATCGACTGACAAAAATATTCAATATTAACAAATATAAGTGACCAAAACATTTACTTTTTATAGTTATGTGACTGTTAAGGGTCAAAACCGGGAAAGGCCCAAGTCCACATTCTCATCACACTGAACGCAATCAAGGTTGGGTCAATTTATTCTTTACTCACACACAAACATTTTCTTGGTCCAACAAACACATACATGTTGGGTACATGGGTCCACAAATACCTCAAACACATTACACACACAAAAGGGCCCATCTCTTCTACCCAACCGATCGAAAGTCCCAAAATATCACATCACACACGCGGGTACTCTCTCAACACATAAAAGTCCCAAACATATGGGCACTCTCTCTCTCAACACACATACAAAGGTCCCAAATAGATGGGCTACCTCTCACACACAAAATGGGTCAAAAAGCCACGCATGGCCCAGTAGAAACTTGCCATTGCCACACCTCTCACGAAGGCCCAAAGCACACAAATCCCAAGCCTTGCCATGGTGTCATTTGCCCAAAGAAGTGAGGACAAAAGGCACAAACGACATGCGGGTCAACATCAACTCTAGCCTTATGCCGCATCAAGCCAAAAAAAGTTCCTCATCGCATGAAAGATGACCAGGGAAGTCCTCCTATTTAATTTGAATCCTAGTATATTTATCTTTTTATGGCAAGGATTAACACTAATTTAATCTCATTTGCAGACTTAATCATGGACCAAGCCCACGTTGGGAAAAGAATTGGAAGTGTGGCTTGGAGGCATTAGGAGAGGGAATCTACTCAGAACCTATTTTTGTGATGGGGCAGCTGTGCTTGGAAGTTGTTCCTAATTACAAAAATGGCAAATGAGCAGCATGAAGTGGAATAAAAAAAGACGGGTTGACTTTAGGAAGAATTCCAACGAGCTTTGCTGAGGAAAATGACCCTCTAATAGCGACGCTTGCTCGCTCAAAGTAGAATCAATTCAAAAACATGGAAAACACCATTGTTAGCACACTCAAATGGGAAGGTTCTCTCCGATAGACCTAAAGGCTATTCACTGAATCAACAAAAAGCAAAACCAAATATACCGTCGGGAAAAAGAATAACTATAAATGGCTACTTCCAGCTCAGAACGGGGACAACTCCCATAAGAGGTTGGAAACCAAGAATACCCTCAAAAGCAAGCTTTCATCAACAACAAACAATCAACCAAGAAACACTCTTGTTGGTTCAGAACAATGTTTTCTTTCCTTTGTATAAAGTTTGCATTTTGATTCCATTTTCTCACATGTATTCCTTCTTCTTTCTTCCAATAACCACCTTTCATTTGTTTTCCCAAAAATTTTGAGAAATTAATGAAAAGTTCTTGATCCATTGTTACTCAGAAAATACTTATTTTGAATTGTTTAAGTTTTTCGCCATCTTTTTCATCCTCCTTTGTTCATCGTTGTTAAGAGTTACTTTTACCCCGCCATAGCAGCCATTTCCTTGCAGCGAGGCTTTATTTACACCTCTTGAGCACCATCTTTGTGAAACCATCTCCTCTTATGGGGAAGTTTGGAGTCGACTTTGAATTCATCCATTGAGTCGAGTCTGACCTACCTTTCGCACAAAAAGGCTCCCACAATGACCAAAATAGAAACTCAACTAAAGTTAAATGACCATCTATATAATTTACCCTGATTAATATTGTAGACACCCATCTTTTGCCTATATCCTTTTTATCTAGAATAAATTATTTCTTGATTTGCATCAGGGGCATTTTGGTTAATTGATAATTCATTTTGACATCTTGACAGGTTAGTCCGTTTATTGAGGCATTTGCAAATTAGCATTTAGTTTTTAATAGGTTGCATTCGAAATTCAAAAGAAAAAGTCTTAAAAAAAAGGAAAAAATGTTTCCATCTCACTATTATGTCACTTTTATATAGGTCGACATGGTATCTGCATATTCCTTCATCTTAGTTTATAGTTTGATTCTTTTCTCTAATCTCCTAACCTTTTCTCCTCTCTATTTGGCCCATTTTCCTCTTCTTTCATATGCTTCAAGTAAATTTGGGCCATTTCTCCTTGTCTGGTATGTTAGTTATGGAATGTACCTTGTAGTCTTGGGCTTCATTTTATTTTTATTAGGCCTGGCCTAAATGGCTTGGACTATTTCTTTGGGATTTGATCTATAAAAAATACAAAAAAATAAAATACAAAATACACAAAAAAAAGAGACTTTCTCTTCTTCTTTAAATTTCTTTTCTAGTTTTGGGCCATATCATTTGCGGTTGGGACCTAACCTTTTCTTCCTATTATCTTTGGATTTCCTCTCATCATTTACTAGGCCTCCCACTCACCCTTAACATTTTGATCTTTGTGAAAACCTTTTGAGCCTTACCCTTTAATTTGGTTAGACCCAATTTGCTTTGGGCTTCATGGTTCGAGCCTTTCTTTTACTTTTGGATTTTTGTTTGGATCATAATTCGTTTAAGCCTATTTTCTTCACCTTTTGCCAAATACAGAAACAATAAATAAAGTCCAATCCGCATTTACAAGTTACAGTTTGCAAAATCAAAATATAACAAAAGAATGAGTTAAGCTAATTTCCTACTTTCATTTCCTTTTACATTTACAGTACTTTTATTACATTACAAAAGCAGGGAGTATTCTGATAAAAAAAAAAGAAGAAAAAAGAAAAGAAAGCAAGGAAAATAAGAAGCACTCCACGTGATATCTTCTCATTACTTCCCATGCTACAAAATTTGTTGTTCTTTCTTTTAGTAGCCTGCTTCAAAAACAGAGGAAATTGGAAGCAGTTTAAGGCATAATAATAGTTGGGATGGAAGGAACAGAACAAGCACGAGGAGATGGAGGATTTCAGTCACATTTGTCATTCATTCCCAGTCAGTATACATCAACATGAGCATTTAGTAATTCACTCCCCACACAAATAATCACGAGCCATTGCTTAGCCTCACTTTACAGCATAAACTTTTCATTAAATTTGACTCACTCTTTAGTCACTCACACATACACTTCATAGTTTCATTTAGTCATTAATAAAATCATAGCGTCATGCACTATTCACATACTGACAACAAATTCATTTACCCTTCTCATGACAGTGCACATCAGTGCATTGCCCACAAGGTCAAAAGAGCTAAAACCAGAGCATTGTACAGCCTAGGAACCACATATTAAGCATCCAAATTTTTCTTCTTTTAATTACAGCCATGAAATTGCTGTCGCAATTATTGTTCGTCACAGTAGCCAATTTTTCTAGTAATGAGCATCAGCAAGTCTATTAGATTCTCTATAGCAGTGTGAGATCTTCACATTTTGGAGACTCCTCATCAAGTTCCTGCAGTCCATAATCAAGTTTCCCCGTGGATGTAATTGAGCATTAGCATCCTTGATGAGGTTAATAACCACCTTAGCATCAACACAAATATCCAAGTTATCCATATCTCTATCAACAGTCATCCTTAGACCATCTCTAAGTGCCCACATTCCAGCTTGTAGGCTAGTGGCAAATTCCATTCTCCTAAAGAAACCACATATCCATTCCCGAAACACATTCCGTATGATGCCCCCAGCCCCAGAGTTACCCGGATTATGAGCAGTAGATCCATCAGTAATTAATTTAAACCAACCGTATATGGGGGATTCCAATGAATATTCACAAATGTTCTATTAATAATTTTAGAGGGGGACTGACCAAGATGAAAAAATTCCAAAGCTTTTTAGCAATGTAAGAAGAAAAAATGATATTAGCACAAGATACTTTGTCTTAAAACAATCTGACATTTCTAGAATTCCAAATGGCCCAACAACCATAAGAGAAGAAACAAGACCAAGGAACATTGTTTTGGAGAGAAAGATTAGATAGATTCATTTTAAGCCAACCAAAAACATTGTCAAGTAGAGGGAAGCCAAGGAGACAATTTCCAAATAGATTGGGCCAAAAAACAATCCCTCAAAACATGTAAAGTGTTTTCCTCACAATCGGGACACAAGTCACAACATAATTCAGAAGAGATCTTCCTATGATAGAGCATGGATTTAGTGCACAGTCTATTAAGAGCAACAATCCATAAAAAATGTTTTACTCTATTGTGACAAGGAGCATTCCAAAGCTTTTTCCAAAATGGAGAATCAGCTTTGCAATCAATCAAATTGGCAGCAATTTCATAAGCCGAATTTAAAGAAAAATTCCCATCCGATGAAAAATGCCAACAAACAAAATCAAGTAAATCATTATTCAAACAAAAAGTAGTTGATGAAAAAAGCTTAAGGATGTTACCAAGAAAGACAAAAGACACCATGCTAAGATTCAACAAGCCATTGTCATCAAAACAGTCACTAACCTTAAGCTTATCATCATATTTATTAAGAGGACCGGATATAATATGAGCTCTTAAGGGACTGTTCTCTTAGTTATCCATTTATCATGCCAAATATTGGTATTTCTACCCGATCGAATAACCTTCCTACAACCCTTGTCCAAAATAGGGGCACCTTTCTTCATACCTTTCCAAACATCAGAACAAGAACTACTATGCTTACTATCCAAGACATGCTTTATTTGTAATCAAATGGAAAAGTTGTTAATGGATATGTGAAAATTATGAGTCTGGAAATAATTGAAAGAAATATTTACCGTTAATATGGAAAAATTAGGGGAGGAAAAAACTGTAAGAAGACGATGAATTCATTGGTGAATGACAGTCAACAGAAAATTTAAAAATTTTGAAGGGGTAAAATAGGAAACTCGTATAAAGTCTATCACACTCAAGGGGAATTATTAAACCTACTATTAATTTTATGACCAAGGTCCTCATTGAGCGCCACATGACATTTGGTTTCTTTGACAAGTGTCAATAGTTAATTTCCAAATGTTTTCTTTATTATATTTGTATTCATTTAGTTTGGAAAAATTAAAAGACATTCATCTCATTTCCTATATAAAATAAATTATTAAATGATTATAAATTAATTATAAATTTGTTATGAATATACATGTAAGTTGTGGATGTCTAGGATAAGATTGATGACTTGGTTCATTCATACACATATACCTATGTACTAAGTTCATCCCCTTATATTTATGGTGATGTATCTATGTGCCTATAAATATGTCACTTACTTTGTTATGGAATAAAATGAATAAGAACAATTTCTCCCCTTCTTCATATTTTTTTTCTTCATATTCTATTGTCTCTCTCCATACTTCAATTCTCTACTCCCTTGCTTTTGTTTTGTTATCATTTCACAACAAAATTTCATTTCTTAACTGAAATTTTCTTAAAATAATTTATAAAATAAAACAGCCGCACGCAAAGCGCGGCTGGGAAGTTCTAGTATGTTGTTAATTGTTAAGCCATACACATACACTAGACATGTAAAAATCTCAATTCATTACATCTTTGAGGTAATTTTAATCCATCATTACACCTCTCAATAAATTCCCCTAGTTTTAATATCTGTTGCATCAATTTCTTTTCACTTGATTCTTTGGAATTGATGGGATTGATTAGAGTTAGTGTTTGTGTGTGTGACCAAATTTGACGATATATACAAAGTATAATGATTCGATTGACATAAGTTAAAATTCAGTGATCTAAGTGAGAGTATTGTCAAGTTTAGTGGCTTTCATGTACTTTTACTCAGGTTTTTAAATTGCTCCGAGAAAAGTCAATAGTCAAAACTGAAACTGAGCTTTTCATCCAGAAAACAAAAACAGCGAGTGAAGTGAAGTCATGAAGAAAACAAAATTTCGCGCGACGACACCGCGAGAATGATTTGAGTTCTATATATACTTACTTCAACGCATTTCTGGCAGCATTTGATTTTAAAAGGAAAAAAAAGAAAGGAAAAGAAAGGAGCTTTGGAGTGTTTCGATTTTAATCTGAGGGCAAAAAGGGTTTAGCTTTCATCGGCCATCGATCTACGAAGACGGCGACGGCGACGGCGACGGCGACGGTGAGTAAAGATGATCACCTTGTATGTATGTGTTTTATATGCACCTTCCTTTTTGAATTCTGGTTCATGTATATCATGAATATCTTGTTTTCTGTTCTCTGTTTGTGTTTGCTGCAATGTTTCATGTTGGATAGTATTTGAGGTATTGGCCGTTGGATCTATTATCTATAGTTATTATTGGATAGATATCTATAGTTGGAACATAAGTTTATTTAATAAAGAAATTGATAAGTGGGTTAAGCCAGACTAGGTCAAGGCTTCATTAATTTTAGCTTAGAAAACAGAGTACTTTATGATTTTTCCTTTAATTCTTCTATTTCCCCTCAAAAGTTTCTTTTGCAGATGATGTAAAAAAAACATGGCGGAAGATCTTACCTGGCTAAATGATCTTATAGTTGATAACAACTCACCACCGAGGGATGGTTCTTCTTGTAATTCTGGTGCAGCTTATTTCTGCAATCATGATGTATCTGAAAATAATATGTCCATTGGGTCTTGGTATTATAAAGTTGGAGATGAAGGCAGGGGAGCATTGGTTCAATCTCAACCTGAAACTAACATTGGGAATATTCATGAAGATGCAACCGATGGAGTACAAGCTGCCCCAATCCAACTGGTTCAAGAATCGAGATCATCTCAAGCTTCCCACCAGCACCAAGGAAACAACAGAGGCCGGAAACGTCGTAGGCAAGGAGAACTATCTCCCATCGACAAAGGCCTAAATGATATAAAAAATCTCAACCATTGTATTGATCGACGAGAAAAGAAAGTAAAGAAACTCTCACTGTAGCAATACGTGCGTGTCTACTTTAATTGTAAATGGTAATTTATTAATTTCTCTAATTTTTGTCTCTCATTTCTCCAAATCAAGTTGAAAGATCTTAAGTCAAGGTGGCAATTGTGTATTCAACTTGGGATGGACAAAGAGACTCAGAAGGCCTTTTGCAATCGATGGGCACAGCAGGATGATTTGATGACACTAAAGCAATTTGATGAAGAGCTAAAGCAAATCAGTAGCTGGTTCAGGTCAAAAAAGAGACAAAGCAGCACTGAGGAAATACCACTTGAGCTGACAAAGAGTTTGAAAATAATTGGGAGCACACTTGTTGGTATAAATTCCAAACTGAATCAGGTATCACATGATTTCCTCGACATTGTTTAAGTCCTTTTTTTGTTTAGATTTTTGAAATAAATTAATGACTTGATTAGGAGTCAGGACTATCAACTAAGGTGTAAGATGAAGTACTCAAAGATTTGTTCTTAATTAGTTGTGGACTTTATGGTTTTATAGATGTACATACATACATATTCTATCAACTAGCTAACTATGTAGTTTGTGATTTTTAGTCAAGAAATATACAGGGAACAGATGAAAGTGGTCTGATCATATAACTTATACTTTGTAGAGATTGATAGGATCATCATCAATTAGTGGCCTTACTTCTTACTCTAACAAATAACAGTGTTATTAATACTTATTGTTATCACTTTTGGTCTTTGTTCATGGATATGTCCAACATGTCTACTTGTTTGTGTTCTTCAGGAAACCAAAGAGGTTGACAATCTTGCGGAATCAGTTGCTAAGGAGGTATGCAAATTACTGCAATTGATTGTATAATATATCTCATAATAGGCATTTTACTGTTAAAAGAATTCCTTTGGAACCTTGAAAGACATGGCCCTTTATCAATGAAAAATGTACCCATTAACTGTATGCTCTTAATTTTTCTTCGTCATGAAGTCATGATGATTAATATTAATAAATACAAGTCGAAAGCTAAATAATTTGATCATGACAGATCAAAATGCAGGCAAATCAGACGAAACGGAACAGCTGACAGAGCTTCTGAAATCATGAGAATTTAATTCCTTTCGCCTGTGTATGTTTAAAGAATTAGAAATTGAAATAGTCATAGGGATTTGTTTTTTTTTATTATTAGATCTTTACAAAAGATTTTTGGCCTTTGTTCCTTTGAACATATAATTGATAAGTACTAAAAGTTTTCAGCTGTTTGTGTTGAAGCTTTAAATTCAATTTTCCATTGTTTAAGAACTCAGAATGAGTGCAAACTACAAAGTAGTATATCTGTGGCATGGCATAGATGGTTCTTCATTGAGTTGTCCTCCAATCCTACCTTAAACCTGTCTCTCTTGTTTGTTTTTCAACTGGAAAGGAGCCAGATCCCATGGTAGTTATGAATCTCTTTTAGGCCAGTTAGTTATAAGTCAAATTAGGAAAAATCTGAGGCAAAGTACTGTTCTGTGTGCAGAGTGCAGACTAACTTATTAAAGTTAAAACATTTGAAGCTTGTCTATGTTAATGCCCTTTTGATTAAGCTTATCATTTTCTTCTCTGAAATTGCAGGAGATTGACACTGACAGTTTAAGAGGAAAGGTAATCATGCAGGACCAACTTTGAATGAAGATCATCATATATATATAACAAGCATGCCCTGAACAAGATAATGTTGAAGGTGATGAAGCTGTGGAAGTATTCATGAAGACACTTGATGACTACACAACTGTGAACATATCAGAATTTGAAAGCTTAGAGAAAGATTTGGAGACATGTAAAGGATGGTCAATTCCAAAGTCTTTAGAACCTATTCCAAACAAAATCCAGCTTGCTTGTGGTAAAGACGCTACTAAAATGGAGTTACCCTGTCTGGTTACACTATGTGCTGCAGTCAGAGAGATGTTAAACGTCCAGCAAATTGAGCAGTTGAGCAAACCGAACTTGTTAAGGTGGGTGGGTGCAATCAACAAGGGTTTTGAAATGGGCTTCAAATTTGAGCCTGCTAAAAGGGACTTGAAGCAATATGCTTATGCATATTATGGTTCAAAACCAGGAGTCTATGAAAAGCTGAGAACCATCACTGAAGAGCTGGAGACCACGGAGAACAAGAAGATTCAACTGGTGAACAAGAAGATTCAACTAGAGGCTCAGCGTGAGGAAGTGGAAAAGTGTGTTGATGCAGCTCAAAAGTTTGAAGGCAGTCTTTGTCTCAGCAATAGCCTATTTAATTAGAGGAGCATTCGAGCCCTCTCCTCTAAATGATCCATGGGATTCGCATTACTGGGAAATGGCAAAGCAATTTACATTTTGAGCAGAAGAAAAGTCGGTGACATTGGGTGTAAGATTATTTTGGATTTTGGTCATTTATATTTTGATTTTGGCATGAGACTTATTTTGGTTCAGTTCATTTTAGATTCAACTTGTTGAATTCTAAAATGACTGTGTTGAGTTTGAACGTGAAAATTGTTTGTTGCATTAAGTATGTTGGTTTTAGTTGGATTGGATGTAAATCTTTTTCCTTGTGTCAAAGCTCATTGACTAGAAACCTTGTCAATATGCTTTAGAGAAGGTAACAAGGTTGCTGATGCGTTGGCAAATCATTGGAGGTCTCAGATTGAAGCCCTTTTGTTTTATGATGTAATTCCAGACTTCATTCTTGATTTTCTTTTGGTTGATGTAGTGGGAGTTTGCCTTCCCAAGAATTGTAAACTTGTCTAACTCTTCTTAATTTATGCTAAGTACCCTTTTCATCAAAAAAAAAAAAAGAAAAACACACTATCAAAGCTTTTTGGATCAGATGGAATGTAATAAATGAAATGAAATGAAACAAAAGGAAACAAAAAAAAAGGAAAAAGGCTGTGATAGACTATAGTTGGAACATTTCTTTCTCAGCAAGAAACACTGATGGAGTTTCCTTCAATTTGTTGGACTATGGCGATGTCCATGTATCCGTTTTCTACAAGGACGAACTTGTGTCTTTGGCCTGCATTGGACCGCTCCATTATGGATGGTCCTTGGCACAAAACCAAATTGTTCAGTGTCAACCCTGTTTGCATTAACCACGAAAATTGAGGAAAAGGTGGCGAAGGCGATTGCGAATGATTGGGAAAGAGGAGCTGTATTTTTCACTTTCAGATTGAAGAATCTAGCTCCTAAGCTGGATGTGCTTTACAAGAATGTTAATGTTGCTTTTGGAAATAACTCAACTACTGGCTCCATGTTGGATCAATATACACCCTGCTCCTGAACCATATATTTGTTCGAACTTTTTTTTATGTATATGATCGAATTCTAGCTACTAAAACTAAGAGTCCAATAGCCAAATTATATATATATATATATATATATATATATATATA
>AWUE01018507.1:0-31639 GCA_001974825.2 Corchorus olitorius | reverse complement strand
AATGACATTCCCATTTAAAAGGGTGGGAAAGTTCACTTTCCCAGGAAAGTGTTACTTTTTTCCCTTGTCTTTCTCTTATATTCTCAAAATTTATTAACTTTCCCATATTAACCAAATATGGTAATCATATTCCCACAAAAATAAAAAATTATATTTTTCCACTAAAATAACATTCCTAGGAAAGTAGTGTGAATGACATTCCCACGTGATACCTAAGATACCACGAACCAAACATAACCTAAGAAGTTCAGCCAGCTGAATGCCAGAATACATCAGAATTAAGTAAGAGTAGGCGTTTATGCAGGCTGGCTAATAGGTTCATTGAAAATCCATTTACCCGACAATCGACTTTTTTGCTTCTATATCATAATTATAAACCATAGAATTCCAGTCTTGATGAAAGTGACTTTGCTTTCTGCATCTTTCTGACTACACGCACACACCAACGTTCAGTCTCCTACCTCCCATCAATACAAGATCATCAGATAATACAAGATTATAAATGTCTTATTCATGTCTATATTATTATTATACGCAATTTATAGCAGGAAGCAGCATGATAATAATAAGTCATCTAAAACTTCGTCAGGTGATTTGGTTGATCAATCTTATAAATGGCAAAGACAGCCCCTTATTATACCATCTTCAATCACTTCCAATATTGACGAAAAAAGTGCAGTATAGAGAAATTAATCTCTTGGAATGAAGATGCAAAGATTCATGGGAGACTAGATCGATAATGATCTATTTCTTATGTGTAATTCAATTTTAATATGACATCATTGTACAAAAGAAAAAATAGTCATTGTAAAAAATAAAAATCCAACTTCCATACCAAGTAAGGTTACTCATCATTTTTGAACTTGTTGTAAATGGGCTTATCATGGCTGAAGTTGTTTGTTAAGTTCTTCAAGCCCAAGTTTAACCAGTACACTAAATCATGAAGTACCCGTACTCCAAAAAGTTCAGCCCAACCCAGTATTAACATTTATAAATAAAACTTTGTTTGGGCCAAACCAATATAAAAATGTCCAATGTAAAAAAAAAAAAAAACGAATAGGGGAGAGCGGCGGTCGGTTCGGTCTGTTTTCGGTTTTTAGTTGATTTTATTTTTTGAATATGGGAAACCGAAAACCGACCAAAACATATAAGAAACCGAGCGATCGGTGTTATGCCGGTAGCGGTCGGTTTTACTTTATATTTATTTTTAAATTTTACAAAAAAAAACTTATATGAATTTAGTTTTTAATTAATTTTATTATTTATAAATGTTAAATATAAATATATAAATTATTATAAAACATTAAAACTAAAAATTTATATATAAATTATAAATTAAAACTAATATTATTAATCTTTAGATATATTATATATAAAATAAAATATAAAAAATATTATATATTTTATTGGCGGTCGGTTTCGATCGGTTTTAATTCAAAAATTTCAATACCGAATACCGACCGTCACAGTTTCGATCGGTTCGGTTTTAACCGAACAAATCATCATTACCGAGCGGTCGATGTTAAGTCGGTTTCAGACGATCGGTTTTAGACGATTCGGGGGATTTGAACCGCCTAATGCTCACCCCTACCGATGACAATAAAATGTCTTCACTTGCTTGTTGCTTAAAATACTAAAAAGCGCCATTTTATTCCTGCAAAAGTGAAAAAGACAAGAAACAAACCGTGGCTTTGCCAGGTTAATCATCATTCCCATTTTTTTTGCTACATAAAAAATCATCATTCCCATTTTGATTATAAGCTGGACCATTCTTTATCTTGACTGATAAAACCACGAGCTGCCGCAAAGGGTATGATTTTGCATTCCTTTTACACTTAAGACCAGTCGATGGCCATTCCATGGCTCCCTCGGGGACTTGGCCTGGTCAAAGCTTATATATACCAAAGTTGGTAATATCAAATTTGCTTCAGAACGAAATGATTGAATAATGCAAAAGCTAATTACATACTCGAATGCCAAAATCATTTGTATATAATATTAAAAAATAAAATTAAAGACAAAATTTATCATCCAATCCTAACAGCAAAACTTGTTCCTAGAATATCAAACTCTTGATGAGAAGGTCAATAAACTTTGAAAATTACTTCCACAAGCCTTTAGGATAATCACAGCATAACCTCCTTTAAAGGCCCTTTTGATAATCAAATGTAGTCCCTGCATCCTTCACATCTCAAATGCCAGATTGGGTTTCTCACTATATAAACAGATTAAGATGATTCATCCAGCAACCCTCTCAAAAATGGAAAACCTGCATTTGTAATGGAAATTAAGTCAACATAACTTTGTTCGACAGCAATGCTCTATTCAAGATTCCTCTTGCTCTTGCTCGAGGAAAAGAAATGCTTAAAAAAATATAATGTATTTAAGGCACTTGTGTTTTATGTATAGAATTATGTTCATACCAAGTAATCAATATCGGATCAGGAGTCATAAACAATCAATCCTCCTCCATCGGTACATCGGGAATATCAAACCTGTCTTCCTCAATTGTTTTATTGATCACAGAAACAGGAGACGGTAATATCAAAGTCAAGGAAAGACAAAAACTTACTCTTTGACACAGAACAAAGACCAAAACAGGGAGCATATGCATACTCATAGTTGATAAATTTATATTAGAGATGCCTTCAGATATAGTAATAGATAACTAAATTGAATTGCATTATGTACTACTTAAATGCATACAGGTTACAGATATGAATGGAGACATTTTATATGGGACATGAAGAAACCATTATTATATTGATATTGGATTAAAAGAGCGCCCACTTCTCAGACATTCTCAACATCAAAAGGAAAATGAAATTTATACACAAGAGAAAAGGATATATATTAACATAAGGTCATCCTCCTTCTCACCACGATTGCGGCTGTTATCCAGCTCCCTTAAAATTTCAGGAGTAACCTATATTAAAAAGGAACAAGGATACTTTATTATAGTTGCCACAAAATTGCAGGGAGGAAATGAAAAGTAGCTATGCATATAATGAGTGTCTACAAGCCAAGCAAAAAAAGTTATTTTGTGTGCATATGGAAGAGAGAGTGATCTTACTAATGCATGCTTTTGTTTGTCAACTAGAGTCCTAAGGTTGTCTTTATCTTCCTTGCGCAGCTCATGCTTGTACCTGCAACAGATTTAAACCCTTACAATCCATTAGTTCAAAGAAAATGAGAGAAATCATCACCTGCACCCACTAATTTACAAACGACAAAATTCCCACCCTCCCCAAAAAAAATCATGTACCACGAGAAAAAAGCAATGAAAACCTCAAATGGAGATAAAATTAACAAAAAGAAAGAGATTGTGGCCAAGCAACAATCAAATCGTCAATCAAGGAAAATGACTATTGAAACGATATCTTGGCCTTTGTTTTCAATATACCTCAATGTTCTTTCTCAATGGAGAGACACTAAATAAACTGTCTCTACACCTTACTAAATGAACAGAGGTCTCCTTCAAATATTTCTAGAAAGCCATTTGAACATAAAAGGGGGGCTGTCCTAAGGGGACACCCCAGTGGTTAAAGCTTGAGACTTCTTGTGGGAGGTCTTGAGTTTGGGTGGGGAGGGGGGTATGAAAGAAGACTTTATTCTCTCTCAAATGTTAACAATCTTTTCCTTCAGTCATTTCAATCACAATATCAAAACAAGGAATAAAGCAAGGAAGTATTAGGATTCATCAGACATGGCCTGTGCATCTCAAATTTGAAAATTTTCATGAATATTATATAAATGTGACATAAGGGGTTGGTAACAGGGCAAGACATTATCTTCAATTTTACAGACCTTTGTACAAATGCCAGAAGCGATTGATGCCATATGACAGGCATTACCCTTGTTTCCTCGAAAAATCTCATAAAATGAGCAACAACTGCGTCAACAACTTTATATGGCAGACCATATTTCTTCTCGAAAAGAAGCTTAATAAAATAACTGCAATTACCAACAAAACACTGTTATATGTTACTATATATAAAAGGCAGTAACAAAAAAGATAAACTACCAACCTAAAATTTACAGATCCTTATTTGATAATGCAATGCAAAAGAAAAGTATAGAACCTTAATGCGTGTTAAACTTTTATTTTTACCCCCTTCCCCACTTTGATTCTAAGAGAGAAAGGGAAACATAATTGAAAGAATTTCAACTTTTGATACCTTGTTGTGCCACAATATTCCATCTCCGCAAGCTTCAACAATGCAACACTGCAAGTGCATTTACAAGTCAGATACCCTATACAATCATCTGAACTTAAATATTGGAATTCAAGGAAAAAAAAAAAATCAGCTTTGAACAGACAAATAAAACAATTAAATAAGTGCACTTGCTTCTCGAAATCCACAACCCACCCCCAACCCTTCACAACCTTCATTCTGTTTCTCTTCAAGAAGAGATCCAAGAGCTGCAATCATTATCAGGCCATGTGAAGTATATATGTATTTTTCACCAAAAAGCTGCAAGTTATCCATAATCCTTTGCCACAACCAGCTGCGAAATTTCTCACTAGCAAACTCCAACTGAATCTCTGCTCCTCATATTAGTGATTCTTATTAAGGTGCAATCATGTACATCCAGGGCAATATCAAGCAACATAGACTGAACACTAGGTAATCTGTTTGTTTGAACGAAATACAACAAGTTCTTCTCTGAGAGTTCAAACCATCATTCTGTCTTGGCTCAACATACTCTCCAATACTAACACTAATATAAAGATTCCCCTAGATATCATAAGATTAAACCCACTATTAAAATACCTTGAGTGAAGCATAGGAAAGGAGACTTTTTGAAGAATGCTTCCAATGATAACAGCCTCCCTCAGATTACATGTCCCTGACTGAAAAAGAGCAAGAAAGAATGATGACTTCTATGTCAATAAAAGCCCGAAAGCAGTCTATCATAAGTATGAAAAGTCATGACTGCACAGCATACTATTATTGACAAGGCACTGAGAGTTTGATTTAAATGGTAAAGATTAAGGATACAGTAATAATAAACCATAAACAAACATGAGATACATGGAACAGAAGTGTCACAAGGCCATAAGCCCAAAACAGTTCACTTACATAGGTGAGAAATCAAATATTTTAGAGAATGCCTCACATATGCTATAGTTGGAGCATTATATAGTTAAAGAAGTAAGAAAGTGAGAAAAAGATATGCCAAAGTTTCATTACACTGGTCAGAAAGTTGAATACCTTGCACAAAGGAAAAAGAATTCCCTTGTTGAAAGCAGCAGGTTTGTAAACAGCCTTTTTCAAAGACTGGTATAGTGCAAAATGAAGTCTTTTGTTCTTCCGAATATCATCTCTAACACGAGGAAGCAAGACTAGCCTATAAAAACGCTCTGCCTTCTTAGTACCCAAATTGGAAGCAAATATTCTTGTGGCTTGATACATCGCATTTGGAGACCAATTCTCAGGTTCAGTCAAGTACAAAATATCCTCCCAGAGTTGCATTGAAGGAATGTGTTTAAAGGCTTTGGGCATTTTCCCATCTGTGTATTTGTTCAGAAACTTACCAACACTGCACATTTAGTTTACATCCACACTTTAGGTTTCTGCACTTTCTTGTTATATATATAAAAGAATCTTAAATTCAAAAGAAAATGAATATTACCCCTTATACAGATCTATGAGGGAGTCATCCAACTTAGGCAAAGGTCGTGTTTCTGCAATTAAAGTTAATTAATCAAATACCATTTCCCCGAAGATTAATTTTCTTTCATAATATTAAAAAATAATAATAATTAATAATAATAAAAAACTAGATTCTATAAGATAGTTAATTTAAAAGTTACCTGAAGCAATATTTGCATCATTCTCCTTGATCTTTTGAATTATAAGGTCCGCAAGTGTTCTTTCCGGACCAGCATCCTTGGATAAGAATGCATCCAGCAATTTCACATCTTCCTCATCAATCTCCTCCTATAACATAAAATTAGGTCTTTTAAGTTTTACATGCAAAAACGAAAATACAAAGTTTGCCCCTTTCTTTTAAGTATTTGCTATTTACTTGGGAATTAGATATGAGTAAACATGTAAATCGCAAAAAGACGCATCTTTTCTACCACAAAAGTTAATGATTAAAAAACTAGAAGTAAATAAATGTAATAGAAGGTAGTTACCTCATAGTTACCAAATTGGGTTTGAGTCTCAGAAAATCCAGCAAAATTATCGATATCCTCTTCCTCTTCATGCTTATTCGGCTGTTCTTCAACAGAACCAAACGCTTTGGAAACGTCCCCTCCGGAGACTTCCTCTTCTACTTCCTTCTGTTGAAGAAGCGCCTCTTTCAAGATTTTCGAACTAATCCCCGAAGAAATCATCTTTACCAAAACAATATACGAAAAGCTTTCAAAAATTGAAACAGAATTTTCAAAACGTAAAAGAAGGATTAAATAAAAGGAAGGCAGCTTAATTATACTTTGTCCTGTTTCTGGTGGTGTTTGGGAGCTTTGGAGCGCTTCTTTGTGGAGGCAACGGAATCATTATCTGCTAGGAAAGGCTGCGGATTTTGGTTTCGCTCTCTTTTCTTGTTCTTCGCCATTGAAAAATGAAAAAATCAAATGACAACTTGGATGATACTCAGAGGAACGAGGCGGCTGTAGCTGGAGGCAAAGAGATGGGAGGTTTTGATGGAGAATTGGAGATTTTAGTGCCAGACTGCCAGGGTTTTACTCGAGGGCAGTTTTCGTAATTAAATTAAATAACATAAGATCTTCTCCATGACCACAGGCCCAAATCGGAAAATATAGGCCTAATTGGCCCAAATCAATTGGCTCGCGTTTGGTTCACGGAATTTGGCATCCACAAAATAATTTTCGGAAAATGCATATATTTTCTGGAAAATATGAAGTTTTCTATTGTTTGGATAACTCTATGGAAAATATTTTCTTTTGTTTGGTTGCTTTCCAGAAATTTGCTTGCATCTCTGCCAACAAGAAAAGCTTGTTGCTCATACTTTTAAGCATTTTGTTCCCCAATTGAAAGACCTATGATTTATGTATTCAATTAATATTGGAAAATTCAAAACATTATGAAAAACTAAAGCCTTTATTTAATTATTTCCTGAAAATTCATATCCTATAACATCAAAACCGTGAAGAAGATTATTCAAAAAAAAAAAAAACCGTGAAGAAATGGTTAGCATCACTTTTGAAGAAGAAAAAACAAGCAGGCTCTCTTATTTCATGCACCCAACGTCTTATGAATAATCACAAAGAAAATGAAGATCTCATTCAAGCAATGTATCAAACACTTGATGTTCACATTATAAAGCATAAATTATAGGCCGTTTTTGCTGCAAAATTATATGTATATACAACATCATGAACCAGTAGGAGTAAAAGGATAAATAAGATAAAATAAAGACTTAAATAGTTGTAGGAGTAAAACAAAACGTAGAAGCTTTGTTATTTTTAAGGATTCCTTGGGTTATTTTATGGCAATTAAATAACTAGATAGAAAAAAAAATGGACTACAGGAAGAAATTATAAGAATGGGAAGATCGCTGGTTCACCGAAAGAGTGATAAGACAACACAAGTAGGGGTGTGCAAACGATCGGTTTCGGTTGCTTGTGTCGGTTTTCAAATTAAACCGAATTAACCGACATGTCAGAATAGGGACTGAAACCGAACTATGCAGGAACCAACAAAAACCGAGGATATTCGGTTGTATCGGTTTCAGTTTCAAACCTCCAGAATTCAACACCTAATTATTTTTGAAATTAGAACAGCAGCCAATGTAAATTAGAACAGAATTCAACAACTAATTGGTTACAATTTACAAAGGTTGTCAAATGTCATTTACAAAAGATAAGCATAAGCCTATACAATTCAAATATATTTGCTTATATACATACCTGATAAGCATTTCCATTTGAATTTCAATTTACCTAAGCTAAAGCTATTAAGCTAAGTTAAAGTTACTTAGCTAGCTGCCTAGTAGCTCCACAAAAATACTTAGTTACTTACAAAAAAACCTGCAAAAATTTCAAGCAGGCAGAGTGTAGCATTAGCATGCATGGAAGTTGCAACAGCAACAATATGTCAATACCAATAATCCAATATACCATCATGGCATCATTAATGATTCAATGCTAACTCCTAAGTTCTAACTCCTAAATCCTAATCCTAAGGCCTAAGCTATAAAGCAGGACCACAATCAGTCAATCACCATTCACCACATAAGCAACAATTGAAAAAATTCAGGGTGCAGCCTGCTGCAGCAACTTGAAGATCATCAATCAATATCGATATATCATCATCATCATTCATCCATCTATATTCCATGCAGGGAAATATGTCAGTAGGCCAGTAGCTAGCTACAAGTGAAAAATAAACCTAAATTAAGAAATTAAAACAGTAAAACAGAATTGGAAATAAATACATTTAGAAACTTCAAGTTTAGTAGTTTACCTTCAATGCAGTCCATACTTCACAGCTCTTCTTTGCTATCCATCTCAAGCATCAATTATTGGATCCAAGGAGTCCTTGGATGATTCTAAGCAAGCATCCAAATTCAGTATAAGCAATTAATTATATATATAATTAACATAAAGTAATAAACTAACTAATATTCAAATACATACCTAGAGCAATTTCATCAAACTTTTCTTGATCCTTTGCATCAATTATGGCATCCAAATCCAATTTTGAAGCTCCATGCAACCAGTCTTGAGTGCAATGCGACAATGGATGACAACATAGAACTCCGAAAGACATCTAAAACCCTTCCACCAGTGGAGAATGCAGATTCAGAAGCAACCGTGGAAATTGGGATTGTCAAAACATCCCTTGCAAGAGCAAATAAGACAGGAAACCTGTGGCTATTAACTTTCCACCAACACATTACATCGAATTCTTGACCTTTTCCGACAGGTTCACTTTCCTCCTTTAAGTACTTATCAAGCTCAGATTGGTTTTCTTCCTTGCCACTCTCCATGCTGTACTTTTTAAACTCATCTAGCATATCATCTTCATCATCAAACATGTTGGTATCAGCTTGGCCAGAGGAAGTAGTAGCTTGAATAGCCGGGGCAGTCTCCACTAAGGTCACTTTATCAGGCTGCATCAGTCTTCTATAGTCTTCAAACAGTTGAACAATTGCCTCATTGACTTTGGACATCATTGAAGTTACTTGAGTGGGTTCATGTGGGTACATCTTGTTCAAACACCACTCCACAAATTTCATCTTCTTCATCGGATCCAAGACAGTTGCAACATAAAGGAGCATATTCATCTTGTCCATTGAACCCCAATATTTATCAAACTTAACTAGCATTCTAGCAGCCATGTCACTGATCCCAGAATTTGAATTCTTTAGTAGGTCATTCATGCTGACATAAATAGTGCAAATCTCTTGAAGAAACATGTTTGATGTGATATAAGATGAACCTAAAATCAAAACAGAATTACTGAATTACAAAAACAGAATTGAAAAAACAGAATTTCAATAACAGAATTGAAAAAACAGAATTACTACAGAAATAGAGTTAAACAAAACAGAATTAAAAAACAAAAATATAGAACCAAAAACAGAAATAATACCTGAAACTTTCAAGGTCAGCCGATAGAACTTCTTCAAGAAAACATTCAAGCTCCTGGCGTTCTCCCAATCCTCACTTGTCGGAGGCCCCTTACATGATAATGACTCCAACTCTACTCTGTAATGAGGGTCTTCATCATCATAAACATCAAACACCCTCTCATACTCTTGAGCTTGCTCCAACATGAGGTATGTTGAATTCCACCGAGTCGCAACATCACCACACAATCCAGCATTTGCCTTTATCTTTAGTCTTTTAATCAAGTCTTTGAACTTTGCAAGCCATGAATTAGAATTTCTAATATACCTAACAGCTTCCCTAATCCTCTCAACAGATTTTGTCAATTCTTTCAAATCATCATTAACAATCAAATTCAGAATATGGGCTACACATCTCATGTGAAGCCACTTTCCATCTAAGACACTGTTTTTACAAGTCCTTTGCTTTTTCTTCAAATAATTAATAGCTACATCATTATTAGTAGCATTGTCTACTGTTATGGTCAACACTCTATCCAAACCCTAATCTCTTAATACCTTTTCAATACATTTTCCCATAAAATCACCCTTATGACTGGTAATAGGAGAAAAATGTATAATCTTCTTGTGCAACACCCACTTCTCATCCACAAAATGTGAAGTGACACACATGTAATTGTTTCTTTGACATGAACTCCAAGTGTCGGTTGTTAGACACACTTTACCCGAATTACAAGCAAGCAATTGTCTAAGTTTCTTTTTCTCCTCTTAATAAATCTCCATACAATCCCTAGTAACAGTCCACCTTGAAGGCACTATAAACCTAGGACATGAATTGGCTACAAATTCTTTAAACCCTTTGCCATCAACAAAGCTAAATGGCAACTCATCAAGGATAATCATTCTTGCTAAACTTTTCCTGATTGCATCATTATTAAATTTCCAAGTAGTAACAGCCCCTGCCCCTTCTTCCCCACTCTTAAACAACAATTCAGTTTGTTTGGGTTCTACACTAGCTTGCAGCAGTTTACATTTAGGAATATGATTTTTCATGTTACTAGTACCATTGAATTTAGGATCAGCAGCATACTCTTTATCACAGTAATTACACCTAGCTCTAGTACCTAAACTAGCATGCTCAAATTTAGTGAAGTATTGCCATACCAGAGACCAAGACTTTTGTTTTTTAGGTGAAATTGGAGGCTTCTGGCTACGGCTAGGAGCTGCTTTCCTCTTGTTCTGCTTCTGCACACTCTGTGTAGACTGAGATGGAGCCTTCCCCTTCCTACTTTCTCTAGTTTGGAAGTGAACTTGGCCTTGAACAACCACCTCTTCTTCTCCTCCATCACCAACATTAGTCCCACTACTACTATGTTCACTCTCCACTGAAAAAATAACACAAAAAGTCAGCAACAGTGTTATTAAACAGTTTGAACTTTGAATATTAAACCAAGAATTAGAAAGCAAATGTTTGATTCATATTTGGTATGTTCCAATTTCTAAAGAATACAAACAGTTAATAGGTATGAAATTTACAAATCATTGTATTACATGATGAACACTGTTATTGCACAATTATACATGGATGACACCAAATCCAGACAATAAGACTATGGCGCACCAAATCAACATGTGAGATCGTACAAGTACAACTTAAGAGTACATAATATTCCATTACTGTTGCCATTTAACTAGGAGCAATCAATTGTAAATAACTTAACACTGAAACTGTTGTCTCAGTAAATTAATATTCCATGTATAGCTGCATTAGCTCAAAATATCAGAATTCAGTCCACATGAATTGTTGCAATCAATTGTCTCAGAATCAAAATCTATCAGCAAATCAGCAGGCATCAGGTTATTCTCTCTCTCTGCAGCACTTATATTGATCAAAATCTATTCAAGCACTATTATTAGAGTGAGTAGAATAATTTGTTATTGTTCTTTTGGCCAAATACAAACAAATTTTCAATTAATATGTTCTTTTTACTTTATAATATGCTTTCATGATCTTTACATCATCAGCTTAATTATATACTATTTATTTAATAGTCAATGATTGATCACTAATTAGATGACATAGTAGAGTAGGACCATATACTATTGTATAATATTTGGACAACTAATTAACCAGCCATATCAATTATTCTCCAGACTAGATATGACTTCCATGATTTAACTTGAGAGATATCATTTCTTGCTGAAATATGACTAATTAAGCTGGAGGAGAATCAATGGTGGATCAAGTAAGCTATGTACAATTCTACATAAAAGGATTGCATGTTATATATGAATGAAAGAACTTTTAGTTTAGTATTTATATTTTATATAAATATAAAATTGCTCATACAAGTACAACTTAAGCAGGCATTTTTTGAATTCTATCAGAAACTTAGGCTTCTCATTTCTCAAGCACTACAGGTAAGCACTACTTAAACAATTGTATTGTATTTAACCAAATTCAAAACCATAAAAATACAAAAATAGAGCACCATACTTAAACACAATACTTCAATTGAATTCACAAAGCAAATAAGTAAAAACCCCTAATTTTTATTCAGTCTAAACCCTAACATGATAACCCTAGTTTCATTTTTCAATTAAAGTGACAAATAACGCTAACTGAACTTAAATTTAATTGAAATTTAACTTCTTACCGTCAATGCCGTCGCCATCTTCTCTTTGTTGAAAATTTTGGTTTTCAATCTATTACAACCCTAAAAACTGATATTAGGGTGTGTTTTCAGACTCAAACAGAGAAAATTATGGCTAAATTAACAAGAATTCGACTGGTATAGGTTGATAGCAGAGAGGGAAAGAAGATGAAATTTTGTGGTGATTTTAGGTTTTCAAGATTGGGATTGTTGTTTTTGAATCAAAAATAAAGAAAGGGATAAATTAACATGAAAACAAGAGAGGGTACCGACGGCAATGGAGGTTTTCTGGCGCTGGATGACCGAGAAAACACAAACACTTACCGCCGTCGAGAGAGATGGAGAATGAAGGAGAGAGAAAGTCGCGGGGAAAGGAATAAAGGGAGAGAGAGAAGACAAAAAATTAAAAGGGTTTGTTTTATGTAGGGTAGTTTTTTTAGTTTAGTATTTATATTTTATATATATTTTATATTTTTTTTTTATTATTCAGATTTCAGAAATAACTTAAATATATATATATATAATATTACACAAAACGACGTCGTTTTTCATCATCGGTTTCTCGGTTCGGTTTCGATTTATACTTTTATACCGACAACCGACCGAAAAACCCGTTTAACCCGACTAGTCAACCGAATAAACCAATTAACCGAATAACTCATTTCGCCTTAACCGAATTCATTCGGTTTCGGTCGGTTTTTTCGGTTAAACCGAAACTTGCACACCCCTAGACACAAGGACGAGGTTAGTTGGAAGAGTAGTGGTCGGTAAAAAGTAGAGCTGGCAATTGAGCGGGCTCGGGTGGGTTCGAGTTCGGGCTTTTTCGGGCTCGGGTTAAGTTGGGTCCGGGTATTTTCGGGTTCGGGTATTTTTAGATTCGGTCTCGGGTAGGGCTCGGGTCGGGCATGGGCTCGAGTTTGATTTCGATTCGATATTCAGAGTCCGATCTGGATCCGACTCATCCCGGTTCAAGTGTAAGCTCTTTTTAAAGATTCTTTTAAATAAAAATAATTGTTTTATCTTTTATATTATAAGTTTATTGATAATATATAATATAATAATATAATATAATATTATTATCAATATATATAAAGATTGAATAATTGTTAAAAATTACTAACAAATGATTAATAGCGAAAGAATAGTCTCATCCATAGAGACATTCAGAAAGTTTCGAAAACTCGATCACTCGTTGAAAAATGAAAACACTTCTTCAGAAAGACTACGGTCACCGACCATTATTAAGTGGCGTGCAACATTTAAATTAATTGAATTAAATATAAAATACATATACTTTATTACTAATTTAAATTAATTAATGCTAATCAATTCTAAATTATTGCAAATTAAAACAAATTAAGCATTAAATTAAAAAATAATTAAAGTGAAAGTCTTAAATTAAACAAATTAAAAGCTGATAGACTCTTAATTAAACCACTAAAAAATTTTGGGGATTGAACTAAACTAAAATAAGGGACTAGATTGAACAAGGATAGAACTTTCGGTTTAAACATTTGTTTTTATTTCATCATCTGCTTCTGTAGACTCTATATTTGTTTTAAAAAAAATTAAAATTTCATGTATTTAATTAATTATACTTTAATTAGTTATAAGGTACTTTTTCGTCTTTTGCTTTAAGTTATATAAGTTATATATATATATATATATTTAGTGTTAGAAAAAGAAGACAATGGTTGAAAAAAGGCTTGAAACACGTTGGATCAACGCTTTCCTAAAGCTTTTAGATTGTTAGAAAAAGAAGACAATGGTTGAAGAAAGGCTTGAAACATGTTGGATCAACGCTTTCCTAAAAGCTTTATTTGCCCCTTCTCCTCTGAGATTGTTGTAGAGTTTATGTAAATCGCTTTAGTGGATATGACAAGTCTCGGTTCTCTGCACCCAACAATAGTGAAGAGAAACCCAGATTGAAGAAAGGAAATTCTGATCTTGCTTTTTTACGGTTGGTTTCTAAAGAATAAATGAGAGTTGTAGTTTTTGTGTATCTCTTTCATACTACAACTTCCAATTTATAACTTTGATGGGTATCTTTGTAGAGACATATCTCTTTAAACACATCTCTTTAGAAACAACATCTATCCACTCAATGACAGTTACAAGAAATTCAAATTTGAACAAACCTCTCAAATAAACCAAAAAGTTTCTCTCAAATAAACCAAACGGTTTCTATTAGTTAATTTTGCAACCGCAAAAAACTCTAACATTTTAGTAGTTTAGCACTTTTCATATTGATTAATGAATCATTTAATTGTGATGATTATTATATAAATTTTATTATATTCATATATATAATAGTTTTATTTAATATTAAAAGTAAATATGTTATTTTTTCTAACCAATAAAATATTTTATTTTATAAATTATTATTAAATTCAAATTATTTCAGGTTCGGGCTCGGGTCGGGTATTTTCGGGCTCGGGTAATTTCAGGTTCGGGACGTTGACTTTTCTGATCAACTCGGGTAATTTCGGGTTCGGGCTCGGGCGGGTTTCGGGTTCATTTTGCCGGCTCTAGTAAAAAGGGTGGGGAACAATGGCTGCTAGTGTAGTGTTGAAATATTAGTTGCAGGGTTTTGGGTGAAGGGCCCATGTTGATGTCGTGGCTTTTACGGAAATTGTCTTCCGCTCCGCTCCTCTAGAGCGGAAGACAATTTCCTTTCCAAGGGGTGTATTTTCCTTTGACCAACAACTTATTTTCCGTTAACTGGCCTATTTCACATGAACCCAACACCAGAATATACAGAAATTGTTTTTTGGAAGTTATTTTTCGTGAATCAAACGGAAAAAAATTCAAAATTATACTTTAACAAGTTATCGGTCCGCGCTGACGCGTCAAGTATTTTTGATTTGTGGCTAGCAAATCATTTTTGTTATAAAGTTTTTTTTCCCTCTCGATTCTTATGATATGTGTGAGTAGATGGTTAGTAAATTCAATATTTACGCGCTGGACGTTTTAAAATTTAGATTGTAAACAAACTTCTTTTATATGAAGTGATTTGAGGTGATTTTGGTTTGTTGGTGTGAAGTATGAGCAGGAGAAGTTGGGTAGCAAATTCAATGCAATAAATTGATTTGTCAAAGAAGTTGGGTAGCTAGTGACAGTAAATACGTATTTGCAATGGCATTCATTAGCAAAATGCTCAATTTGAGGCCAAACGTTTCAATTGCACCAAAAAAAGGCCAAACATTTTCGGGCCTGCTTAATGTTGGGCTTTTTCTGACAGTGCCTAGAGATTGAGAAACACACGCCGTTAAAGCCCTCTAATTATCCACGTGGCATTGTTATCTTTGTTATTTTCGAAATTATTTTTGAAATTAAAAATTGAATTTTAAAAATAAACCTTATTATTTTTTTACTGTTTTACCCATCATAGTTAAAACTCAATTATCCCAAAAAAAAATTGCAGACCTGAAAATTTATAAGTTTTCCCCAAAAGAGAAAACCAAAAAATTAGGATTCCAACAGAAATCGATTCGCATTTAGTTCGATTTAAAGGGTTTGTTTTTCTTTCTGGTTTGTTTTTCGTTCTCAATGAAGTGTTTTCGATTTAGTTCGATGGTTTTAGGGATTTCGATTTAGATTTGGGGTTTTGTTCAATTTGGGTGTCTGATCGTTGAAGAAGGTGGCTGCGATTCACAAACAAAGGAAAGGGAAACATACCACACAGCCAACGACAACCGATAGAGACTTAGAGATGGATCGATTGATATGGTAATGAAGAAAGCAAACTGCTCAGACAGTGAAGTTTCCATGATAAGAGGATTCCTTAAAATTCAAAAATTTCAAGATGCATTGACTGTTCTTGGAAACGTCCTCGATAGCAGAAAGCCAAGGAAGTCTTTCTGGTCAAGATGAAGTTTAGATTCTGCCTCCTGCAAACTGGTAGCAGACACAAAAGCTCCATTGTTGATTTATAAACTTGATGTTCAGTGTTTTTTCAAGTGTAAGTTCCTAACCTTATGCCAATGGAGCTTGAATGTAATCACAATTTTAACATAAATTAATCCCTTTTGTTTTCCCATTGTCCATCTTAATTCAAGAAATTTACACAGTCAGATTCTTTTACATAGTTTATTTTCTGCAAGAATGCCCAAAATTTTCCATCTAATTTTAACTTGAGTTACTCAAATTTAATTACCACTATTTCCAATTTGCCCAAATTGAAAGTTGACCCATTGACATTAATGGAATTACAAGTGGATCGGCCCGTGCTGGCGCGTCGGACGTTCAACAATCTACTTCTTGGAACATTTTTCTATTCGAATTAAATTATTTGATACGTAGAAAATTTCGAAAGTACTATGATGTTAAATGTGCTGCATCTTTAAAGATTATACTATTAACATTGAGCATATACCCTAAAGTTAGCAATAAATTAAAAATATTAGTTTGTACATGGACGGGTTCAATAGCTTCAATTTTGTTTCCTCCTCTAAAGTGTGTAGCACTTAAACAGAAACTAAGTTTACTCTCTTCTTCATATGGACATGAAAGGCCTGAATAGAGGTTATAATTCTAGAAAATTAAGGGGAATAGGATTTATTATAACATTTATGTGAAAGGAAAAGATAATTACAAAAAAGGGCTCAAGGGCAAGAACTGGCTAGAAACTAACTTAGGGTCTTCTTAGTAATTTGGCAAGTGAGAAAAGACAGAAAAGGACAAAAAAAGTTCAAATAGAGCCTCCTCATCAATCCTCAAAAGGGGCCTTTGGTAAATTTCCTGGGTCTTTCAAATACTATTTAGTATATATTAGTGTATATATATATATATATATATTTAAATAACCCCTTGACATTTGATTGTTGATTCCCTTCTGAAAGATATGCAACCAAAATTTATCTAAAAAAATTAAACCAAAATCTATCTGTTATTGGCTTATTGCGAGAAAAAAAAATATTTTCTATGCCTTTTAATGGGTATAAACTAAAGTTATTGAAATCTGGAGGAAGAAGCATAACGTGATGGCATTTCTTATTTGCTTAGGGTACTTGAAATCTTCCTCTGATGAAAGCCCTAGAAGATAAAACTGGCTGCAGGGTCTCAAACAAGAAGAAGACTCGATGAAAGAGAAGAAGAAAATGAGGGTAATGTTTAAAGAATGGTAGGTTTTTATTTAAATAAATTACATTTTTTTTATAATTTGTTAATAATATGAATTTCCATGTCATTTACTCATTTTTGGCTGAAAATGCCACGTGTCACCTAAACTCGTGTTTGACGGTGTGTATTTCTCAATCTCCTAACACTGTTAGAAAAAGCCCAACATTGAGCAGGTCCGAAAACGTTTGGCCCTTTTTTGTTCAAATTAAAACATTTGGCCCCAAAAGAGCATCACGGCAAACGTTTGGCTCCAAAGTGAGCATTTTGCCGCATTCATTCTTGTTGGAAAACTATTTCAAAGTTTCATACACTTTAACTGTAAAGATGAAATTGATAAACATTTACTGTAATTTTAGAAGTACACTTTTTGACTGATAAAATCAAAGAGAGAGGTCAGAAATTGCAGATAAAGAGAAGATGAAAGAATAATGGGTTTTTCGGGGTTTGATCTTGAGAAGAAGAAAGATGGGTTTTGATTTTTGGGAGAAGAAACGTTATAGCATTTTGGAAGAGATAAAGTAACATTGAACAGACCCATAAAGCAATTAATGTCAAAGTTGGGTAATTACAAAAATAAGAAGACAGCACAACATGAAGGAAAAATGTGGACAAAGGGGGTCATCTAATAACTATCATAATTATGTTTTAAAGAACATGCTGAAAACCGAATCAAACATAGCATAGAAATTACAGAAATGAACAACAAAAAGGAAAAGACAAGAGAACATACTGTCCTTATCGGTAATTTGTCAGGGGAAAAAATGGACAAAGGCGAATGGAGTAGGATGGGATTAGTTCTCTGGCACCACAATAAAAGTTGGTTGGGACTTTTAATCCAAAAAAGTGACTAAAGACGAAAATAATAAAAATCGCCACTTGACTAAAAAAAAGCCACATGTAATAAGATTTGACAAAAAAAGCCACGTATTGACATAAGTTTAACTCATAAGGCGAAAGCGCGTGTAAAGCAAACATGTGGCTCTGTCAAATATTTATCCTGATTTGAGACAATCCAATAACGTTAGATTCTAAATTGACATAGGAGCTAACGTTAGATCCTAAATTGTAGTTTGTGGCAAAAGTTAGATCCTGAATTTTGCATTTAGCCGTTGCTTTGCTAAACAAAGACTATTTTGCTTTGCACCGGTTGGTCGGACCGGTTTAACCGAGAACCGCCGGCATGTCCGGTCCTTAAATGGGTGGGAACCGCGGTTAGTCAACACGGTCAACAACCGGGCAAAAACCGGTTTGGACCAACGGTTGGACCGGATAAAACCGGTTTGATAGTGGAGAAAATTTTTTAAAGGTGGTGAGTTTTGAACCCACAACCTTGTGGGTAAAAAAAAACACACTTAAGCCACTGCACCAAATGCTTTTATGTGATATGTATATACCTTATATAATATTTAAAAGGTAAAATGCCAACAATTTCCATAAATTGCACTTATCAGACCGGACCGGCGGTTGAACCGGTCGGACCGGTCAAACCGCCGACCGGAACCATCGCGTGGCGGCCGGTTTTAAAAACAATGCATTTCTTCTTCCCCAAAATTCTCGATATTGTATCACCAAATCAAGTTCCTTCCTTCTCTGTTGAAGCAAATGGCGTCCAAAGCAGGCAGCTCGATTTTCCAAAGCCTGAGACGTTACATCAAGAAGCCATGGGAGATAACCGGCCCCTGCGCCAGCCCGGAATACATGGACGCTGTGCCCAAAGCCACGGAGTATCGTATTCGCTGCCCAGCTACCACTTTGCAAAAGCCCATCGTCCCTACCTCTGACCCCGAGACCGTCTTCGATATCAAATACTACACCCGCGATCAACGCCGCAACCGCCCTCCCATCCGCCGTACCATCTTGAAGAAAGCTGATGTGGAGAAGATGATGATAGAGAAATCCTTTGATGTCAACGATTTTCCTAGGGTTTACTTGACTGCTAAAGTCGAAGAGGATCAAAATGCCATCGGTGGAGGTTACCAGAAATAGGTCAGATTCGGGACATTTGTGCAATTGTTTCTTCATTTTAGCCCTTCTTTTTAATGGTTTTAAGATGTGGGTTTTGGTTTTTTGGATGAATTAGGATATTTTAAAGATTTGTTTTGGTTAAGTTTTGGCTTTGAGATGTGCTTGAATTGCTTTCTGGTTATTGGTATGCATAATTTTGGGTTCTCAGCAGCTTAGATTTGGGTGGAAATTTTTGGAGCCTTTAATTTTGAGTTACAAGATCGTGCAGAATGTGAGGGCATTTCGAACTAAATGACTTCTAAGAATGTTAGTTGTTCTCTTGATGTATGATCAATACATAGTTACATACTTATTTAAGGCCTTCTTTCTGGCCTCGATACTTACTTGAGGCTTTAGATTTATGAGTGATGTTTTTTAGATTGAAGATCGATTAGAGTTACCTTGAATTATCTGTATCTCTTAGGGGAAATGTTTCTTGCCCATATGGGAGATACTGCTTAATGTTTATGCTGTTTAGTTATAATGAGGATGTATGGTTTCAGTGGGTATGAACTTGAGTAGGATTGATATGGTGCTTAAGTTTGAGAATGCCTGTGCTGGTATTAGAATTCTGGGGTCTTTAAGGTTTTTATTCGGCTTAAGACAGTGATTTAGGGGTTATTATTATCTCTTAGTGTGGATGTTAAAGTTTAATGTAATGTTCCATACTTCTTATATCTTATATTTTGTTTGATGTCCTAGAGGACAGTCCATTTCTTCATCCTTAACCTAGGTCTTTCATGGTAATTCTTTTCTGTCTATCCCAATCTATTCGCAAATTTGGCTATAGCACAAATTCATCCTACTAATAGTATGTCTTTCAAACATGTATGGTATACCGTTCTTCTTGTTCTTGGGGTTTATAGATAGAAGTGGAGATAACAACTGCATTTGTTTCCTAGAATACAGAGGCCTCTTTGATTGCCACTTACTTAGGAAGTAGTCTATGACTTTTGAGCTTAATTGCCTTGATATCTGTTTCTTACTCTGTTTGCATAAACTGAGGTGATGTTTTAGGTTTCTTTGTTGACTTATACGATTTAAAAGATTGGTCCTTGAAAACTGTATAGTGGTTGTATTGGGTGAATTTGAAAGGACCATAGGAATAGGGCAGTAATGTGTGACAAAATGTCCTCTCTCCATTTAGGAAGAAAGAAACTCATTAAGCAAATATTTGGTACTTTTATCATGCTAAACTCTGGCATCATGCTAAACTCTGGCATCATGCAGCATCAAAGGAAGTGGGAAAATAGTGATCCTATTTAATACCTACATATTACCTTTCAAACTAGTATTTAATACCTACATATTACCTTTCAAACTAGTACTTATATATTTAGCTTTCTAATTCACATAGTAAGTTGTAAAACACATTATTAAGTAACCTTGTACATTGATTGGCCCTCATTGGTGCATTTGAGTTCAGTGTAATCTTTTATTTTATTTTCTTTTAAAAAAAAGCACGGGTCAGGTTGGCCCTGGTCATTCTCTCAGGTTGTACAGAGCAGCATGGGTGGGAGTATAGATGGACCAAGGTCAAATCCTCTTAAACTTTGTAAAAGCCCTCATTTCTGCACTAACTTCTGCAAACTTTAATACCTATAGCATTTGATAAAAAAATCTCTTCTGCAATTATCTTAAGGCAGCTATCCTGCCTGCATCTTTTAGGGTAAGAGAGTAAGATTATTGTATGTTGGCAAAGCCATTTGGGATTTAGTACCTCTCTGATAGCATTGTCAGATATAGTGGTGTACTTTAATTTCTGAACTTCCAATGCTAGTGGCAAAGTTATAAGTCCTACTGCATTTTTCTATCGTTTATATTTAATGTAGATGGCTAATTGTTCAAATAAGGGCCTAACGTTTGTCAAAATGCTCAGATAAGGGCCTGATCTTTTAATTTGGTCAAATAAGGGCCTAATGTTTACCAAAATGCTCAAATAAGGGCCCGATCTTTTAATTTGGCCAAATAAAAGCCTAACATTTGCCAAAATGCTCAAATAAGGGCTTGACATCAAAATTTCTCACGCGTCATCCAAACTGACGACATGCCCTTATTTGAGCATTTTTGATAACGTTAGGCCCTTATTTGGCCAAATTAAAAGACCGGGCCCTTATTGGAGCATTTTCGATAACATTAGGCCCTTATTTGGCCGAATTAAAAGATCGGACCCCTTATTTGAGCATTTTAACAAACGTTAGGCCCTTATTTGAGCATTTAGCCAATGTAGATTGGATTTAGAAAGTAAAGGTGCTCTTTGACTCTCTCTTGCTCACACTTGATTTGCAAAGTATAAGTGGCACTCAAGCAATTCTATCATCTTTGGTGGGGGATGAATGTGTATATCTTGGAATTTTATACAAACCATACACTACAATTCTAATGATTTTGCCAATACTTGGTTGGTTGCAACAATCCCAAAGATCCTTTTATTTGATAAATTTAAAAAGAAAGAAAGTTTATATGCATTGAGCCCTTGAATATATTAAATCTGTGACATTTTATCACCTGGTTTTCTAGACTTGCTTGTTTATTTCATATTAACACTGATTCAAGTATGGACCTTTGAAAGATGACCTCACTTTTTCTAAGCTTACTGAATATGGTCTTAAATGATAAATGGAGGGCGGTGATGTATATGGTCTGTCTAGCTGGTCTCATGTAGTAGGAAAACAATGTTGTATTAATCCATTGTGATTTCTTGCACTCGTAATCTCACTGAGATTATGTTTTATGTTTCTAGTGTTATTAAGCTGATATTACTGACTTCAACGATGTTTCTGGCATGTGCGCAGGCCTCTATGATCCTGTGGCAAAATTTAACATGCAGCAGTTCCTTTTCTCACTCTCTTGCTGTCATGGAACAAATGCAGGCCATGTTTAACATAGCAATTTCTTGAGACTCTTCATGAGGATGAGGTGTACAACATTAATAAGGACAGTTGCCTGGATTTTGTTTATTTGTTTGGTTTATTCTGTTAATCGAAATGTTTGTATAAATCCAAACGCGACTGCAGTTGGGTGATGGATGATGTAATTGATTCCTTCAAGCTTGAATGATACTATGGTTTTCTTTTTAAACACGATCTCATCTGCCTGAACTTTTCATAACCTCACAAACAATAGGGCTGATGGGTATTTGGTAACTAGATTTGGTCCAGCAATAAGAAGAGAATCATAAGAGCCTAATCTCTTTATTCTATTAATGATTTATCATTCTCCTTACTCCGTATGTGAATTTATCAGATATTTTGAAGCTTTGAATGGTTGCAATGAATCTGGATGCTGTATAAAACAGATATTTTACAGAATTGAATGGTTGCAATAGATCTGGATACTGTGTTAAACTGGTGTTGTGAGAAATGAGTAGCGAGAGGACCACAATCCAGTTCCACAATGCTAAATTTGTAAATGTAGATTCTTGCAGTAGACTAAACTGGGATTGTTTCGTTTCTTTCTTCAGTCAACTCAATTAATACAAGAGAACACAGAGTCCGACAAACAATTCAAAATCCAATCAATCTATGAAGAGTCAAGTATGACCCAAGGAAGAAGGGGAAAAAAAAGAAATAAAAAGAGCAAGAGTGACAATGCTACTGGTAACGGAATGCAAGATGAACTATCACCTAGCAAGGAAGATACTACGTTAAAAAATTCTGTTTTAATCCCTTGCAATTGACTAGGGGTTTAAATTCCTATCTTTGGTGTGTTCAATTACCTCCTATTATGGCAATGAGAGGTTCGGACTCTTCATGCACCTCACCTAAGTTCGAATCCCGCTGATCGCAGTCTCCCATTTGGTAGACAATCTGTAAATTCCGAAAAACCTGAAAGTCTCCTAACAAAAAAATTACCTCCTAATATCTCTACAAAGCAAAAGAATGCATCCAAATTACAAATCTCACTACCAAGGATTAACTTCAAAAATTACTTGTGAAAGATGAAGTTCAAATCTACAAATATATATATATATATATATATATATATATATATATATATAGACCCTACTCTCATCACTATTTATGTTGTGAGAGTTGTACAGGAAGGTCCTTAAATCATAGTCATAGTATTAAAACTGAGAACAACTTTTTTTTCTAATTGGAGTACTAATTCATTTCCCCAGTTGAGATTGCTATCCTATATATATTATTATTGATTAAATTTAAACCTTTCTATTAACCAACCAAAAGCATGCCAACTGCTCCCTAACAGTAACTATATGCAAAATAGCCGTCCTATTTTAACTAATTAATGCTATACCTTCCTTGTTTACTAGTAGTATAATTTGATGCCTAAGCTATGCATCATTACACTAATAATTTCCAAATTACCAAAATTTCAATGTTGACAAATAGTACTGTCATATGTGCCATAAGAAAATTAAGAGGAAAACTTTTTTTAAAGGGAAAAAAAAGACATTGATTTCAGAGAAATGTGAGCTGGTCAATGGTGAAAATGCAGACTGCTGCTGCCATTGCAATTTTTTCAAAGTTTCTGAATTTTGAGTTTTTTTTTTTTAAATAGGTAATTAATTTAGTCAAACACATTTTAAATAAAGAAGTCCAATGTGTCTTTTGTTGCTGGCTACTACTACTATCTTATAAGTAGCTACAGAAACGTACGAAATTGAAAGCAAGAAATTAAATTTGAAAATTTAAACATACTTGCTTATTAATTTCATTTGACCTTCTCTTTCTTTCTTCATTTCAATAGTAATGGATGTACAGTTGCAATAGATCGTACGTAGTAACCCTGTTGGGGGCGAGTGATAGTAGACTCGAGGGTTCTGTAAGTGTAAGCAAATTAAGTCCCATTCATATGAGAGAGTGTAATTCCCTATATATATATATTGATCACATTCACACGTTAAATGAAGGGAAAATCTTTCTACAAAATTTATATACTCTCTTACGTTAAGGGTTCATAATTTAAATCCAATAGATTGAGCTCTAAATTTATTATTGCAATCGTTTTTTTTTTGGTAAAATATTATTGCAATAGTTTGACTCATGATAAGAGTACTTCAACACTCGACTAACATATTATTGCAATATATATAGTTTGACACATACGTAAATAATTGAAAATATTATCAATAATTATATCAAAGAAAACCAAAGAGCTTTTCAGCAAGCTGATGTAAAAGTTATTATGTTACTTGTCAATTAAGACCGAATGTATCTAAAAATCATACGTACAGATGAAGTTGTTTGGTATGTTGCTATCATATCCTTCACACACCCACAAAAATTTTCACCTTTGGAAAGTATGCAACCGACTATGAGGAGAAAAAAAAAAAAGAGCTACCCTACAGAATGTCACGCGTGTTGATTCGCATGTCTGTATATATGTGTGTGTATGCACGCGCGTGTGCATATTTTTGGCGCACAGTCACAGTCGAAGGGGCAGTTCACTTTCTGTGCTGCATATACCTTTTGTATTATTGACGCAGCAGCACGCATTTTTCCATGACTTTTGATCATCATTTTCTAGCTACATCATCAACACCTTATATATATACATACATACATACATACCTTAATTATCATTTTTCTCCTTTTCTAACTTTTTCCATCTTGTATTTTTTCCCCTCCAGCTTCTAGGGTTTGGCGCATGCTGTCGTTTTCAATGTGAACACAAGGAGAGTAATAACTACATCAGCAGAAGAGAAAGTGACCCAACAAAAGAAAAAAAATGAAATTAATTAAAGAAGGACACCCATCATAAGAATTGGATTTTACATATAAATCTGCTTCTTAAATTATAACAAACCCTAAATTTTTTGCAATGGGGATGAGATCATTCTCTTTTCCATTTTTAATATCACAAAAATTAATCCACCATTATAAATTCCTCTCCCAATAGGGCTGGGAATATGAATCTCTCTCTTTTCTCCCTATCTGTATCACTCATGATCAGATCTCTCTGGCAATATTCAATAACTGGGTCATTATGAGGATAGCTTAGATCATGGTGTCATAGTGATAGTAAGCTATATTATATACATATTGAGGAGGGATCAACTTACACCCGATGTAAAATAAGTTGTTTTACACCCTTTTCAAACTTAATCTAGGATTAATATTTTTAAAAATCAACCGTTGGATTTAATACTTTTATTGAATGGGTCATGGACGCAAAATTTCAAGTCGATCCGATATCTTTATTATATCGATCGGAACTCCAACATTTTTCAATATTTTCACTATATATTTAACAATAGAAAATATTATGCGTCAAACACATGGTTAAAAATCTTCAATTAACTTGAGATTTGATATACATGATCTATGTGATAAGAATTTAAAATCTAATGGTCATATTGAATAAATTTAAATTCTACAAAAAGATATAAAAGAGCAAAAAAAGATGTAACTTACACCGGGTGTAAGTTGATATATATATATATATATATATATATATTGTAATAAAGGCTTTTATTGGAAATAACACGAGGTAATATTTCATTAAAATTAATATTTTTAAGCCAGGCGTTTTTCTTTCTTAATTTGTTTTTTAATTCATCACCAGACCTAGAGAGGTATACACCATTCAAAAAATATAGAGTGCAATAATTAATGAGGTTATTTTTTTTTTTGGATAAATCGGATTCGTGCTCTTTGAACATAATATACAACAGGACACTCATTACGTGAGTAGTTTTTGGAAATTTTTTTTTTAAATGGGTAGTTTTTTTAAAATGATATAAATAAAATTTAAATATGTTTTATTTAAGATGAGTAGTTTTTATTTTCTTTTGAAATTTTTTAAAAACTGAGTTTGTGTCCGAGTCAATTCGTGACACAAATTCAGGACTTGACTTTATAATTAGTATAGATAATTAAGGTCATAGAAAAAAAAAATGACTATCCAATTGTTTGGGTATATATACATAATTAATTTGGATGCATTAATCAAGAATAATTATGTACTTAAATTTTCAATAATGATAATTAATATCTTGAGTTCGAGTCTTCTTAATAAAAAAATCATTATTGTGAGAGATTTACTCCCGTCTTGAACAAGTTTAATTAACTTATATATATATATATATATATTGTATGAGGAGGGATCAACTTACTGATACGGATAACTAATTAAATGTTGTTTATACCGTAAATATCTTTCCCTTAGCCTAATCTCTAGACTGTATAACACTTCTAGTGTATCTAAAACTCTTGTAACCTTCTCTGTATAAGTTGATCAACAATAGATAAACAACTTACTTCTTCCCACTCTTTCATGGTATCAGAGCTGTCAAATCCTAATCGGAAATTTTTCTCCTCATGGTTAGCTGACTCGGGTGCCACTCATCACATCACTGCTGACTTGGAAAATCTGAGAATCCATAATGAATACACTGGCAACGATTCTGTCACTATAGGAAATGGTAAGACTCTCCCCATATCTAATATTAGCTCATCAACATTTTCCGTTGATAATCATTCTTTTCATCTCAATGATATTCTACATGTGCCGTCTGCTTCTAATAATTTGTTATCTGTCAATTCTTTCACTAAACATAACAATGTTTCCTTGGAACTTTTTTCTGATCATTTTGATATAAAGGATATCCTCACGAGACAGGTGTTATTCAGCAGCCAGAGTAAGGATGGCCTATATCCAATCCACTTCCAGCAGTCTCGATCTCGTGCCAATTTAGCGAGTCTTACAACATGGCATGCCCGACTTGGTCATGCTTCACTTCGAACTTGTCGGCAAGCCTTGAATGCTAGTTCAATTTCTTTTCAGTCTTCCAATTCGTTACACTTATGTCATGCTTGTAGTGTCAGTAAGGCTAAGAAATTAGCTTTTCCAGAGTCTTTGTTTCAGGCTAAACAACCTCTTGAACTTGTTTGCTTCGATGTTTGGGGCCCTTCTCCAATAAATTCAGTTGATGGATTTCGTTATTATGTGCTTTTCTTTGATCATTTCAGCAAATATTCTTGGTTATTTACAATTAAAAACAAATCTGATGTTCTCGATGTCTTCATTAAATTCAGAGCAATTTGTAGAAAAGTACTTTGACAAACCCATCAAATCCTTTCAAGCAGACTGGGGTGGAGAGTACCAAGCCTTAACCACATATCTAGCCCAAAATGGCATAACCCAACGCAGCTTATGTCCTTACACACCAGGACAAAATGGATGTGCAAAAAGAAAACATAGGCATGTAGTGGAACCAGTCTTGCACTTCTAAATCATGCCTCAATCCCATTAAAATACTAGTCTTTTGCCTTTGATGCTGCAGTCTACATCATCAATAGACTACCGACCCCAAAATTAAAACACAAAAGCCCTTACGAGATTCTCTTTCATGAACAACCCAAATATGATAGCCTTCGAACCTTTGGCTGCCTATGCTATCCTTGGCTCCGCCCCTATGCTGCACATAAATTGGTGCCAAGATCAACTAGATGTGTATTCTTGGGTTACAACAAGCTACATAAAGGTTATCGTTGCTTAGACTTTTCTAGTGGAAAAATCTACATCTCACGCCATGTCATTTTTGATGAACAAGTTTTTCCATTCATAGTGAACAGTGATCCAGTGTCACCTCCAGCAACTTTAACAACCAATCTTTTACCATTGGCAGTCTCAAGAGTTGAAAACAACCCACCTTTCACGCCAAAACCTTCAACTATTCCAACCCAAGCTGAACCAAATATACCCAATTCGCCAAGCCAAAACACAACACCACCATCTCAAGAATTACCCGACGCTACATCAGACCAAAACACACCATCTTCACCAAAATCACCAGGTCTTTCTTTGATTGTGGATCTTATGAAAACCAATCAACAACCACCTCCACAACCTGCCAAACAACCAACACACCCAATGGTTACAAGGTCCCAAACTGGAAACCTTAAACCAAAAACCAAATACTCACTCAATGCAACCAGCAAGCACGTTGAACCCACCACTGCTTTTCAAGCAATGAAAATTCCAGAATGGAGGCAAGCCATGACAAATGAATACAATGCTTTGCTACAAAATGGAACCTTGGAACTAGTTCCAAGAAATTTGGCTCAGAATATTGTGGGAAATAAATGTGTTTTTTGCATTAAGCGGAAAAAGGATGGTACAGTTGATAGAATGAAGGCACGGTTGGTCGCAAAAGGTTTCCATCAGAGACCTGGGATTGACTATCATGAAACATTCAGTCCCGTGATCAAACCTCAAGCCATTCGGCTAATCCTCTCCTTGGTAGTGCAGCATAACTGGTTAATTAAGCAATTGGATGTATCAAATGCGTTCTTACATGGGAAATTGGATGAAACTGTGTACATGGAACGGCCAGCAGGATTTATAATCCAACTCATCCCACATATGTTTGCAAGTTGCAGAAATCGCTGTATGGGTTGAAGCAGGCACCGGGAGTTTGGTACAAGTGTCTCACTGACAAACTTGCTGCACTGGCTTCATTGGCTCCAAAATCGATTCATCATTATTCTTCTACCACGATGGTAGCACCAAAATCTACTGCCTAATTTATGTCGATGACATAATTGTTACTGGTTCAAACTCTAAGGTACTTGCCTCACTCATCACCTCTTTACAACAGTCTTTTGCATTGAAAGATTTAGGCAACTTGAGCTACTTCTTGGGCGTAGAAGTCAGTCGAAATTTAGAAGGCATGCGCCTATGCCAACAAAAATACATTGGAGAGTTATTGGTTAAAGCAAAAATGGACAAGGCGAATTCTATTTCAAGTCCCTCTTGCTCCCAACAAAAATTGACCAAGAATGATGGCATTCAATTCTCTGATCCATCATTATATCAAAGCATCGTTGGGGGGCTCCAATACTTAGCCATTATGAGACCAGACATTTCTTACTCAGTAAATCGTGTCTCCCAATACATGCATAATCCCTTGGACACACACTGGTATGCTGTGAAACACATTTTGAGATATCTTGTTGGGAATTTAGATCATGGCTTACACGTAACTAAACACTCCAACTACCAACTTCATGCCTATTATGACTTTGATTGGGGTGGATGCTTAGATGACCGAAAGTCTACAACTGGTGTAGCAATATTCTTTGGCTCCAATCTCATTTCATGGACCTCCAAGAAGCAATGGACAGTATCCAGATCATCAACCGAAGCTGAATATAGAGCGTTGGCAACAACTACCAGTGAAGTCTATTGGCTTCAGTCCCTACTATCGGAAATTGGATTTCCTTTGGCCACCAAACCAGTTCTTTGGTGTGATAATGTAAGTGCAGCCTATTTCACTATGGCACAATCATTCACTCCTGGTCAAGGCATCTTGAGATTGACTTTCACTATGTTCGTGACAAAGTGATGAAGAAGGAGATTTTTGTTCACTATGTTGCAAGTGCTGACCAAATTGCTGACCAAATTGCTGATATCCTTATAAAGTCCCTGTCTCAGACACGTTTTCAATTTCTTAGAACCAAGCTACGAGTTCTCCCTGACACTCCTAGCTTGAGGGAGGGTGATAAGGATAACTAATTAAATGTTGTTTATACCGTAAATATCTTTCCCTTAGCCTAATCTCTAGACTGTATAACACTTCTAGTGTATCTAAAACTCTTGTAACCTTCTCTATATAAGTTGATCAACAATCAATAAACAACTTACTTCTTCCCACTCTTTCACTTACACCCGGTGTAAGTGACACCATTTTTTTACTCTCTTATATCTTTTTGTAGAATTTAAATTTATTCAATACAACCGTTAGATCTTAAATTGTTATCACATAGATCATGTATGTTAAATTTTCAAGTTAATTGAATATAACTATATGCTTGATGCATAATATTTTATATCGTTAAATATATATTGAAAATATTGAAAATTGTTGGAGTCTGATCGATATGATAAAGATATTGGATTGACTTGAAATTTTACGTCCATGATCCATTCAATAAGAGTATTAAATCCAACGGTTGATTTTTAAAAATATTAATCCTATATTATGTTAGAGAAAGGTGTAAAACAACTTGTTTTACACCGGGTGCAAGTTGATCCCTCCTCTGTATACATATTATAAAAGCTCAAAATTATATATGTTTTTCTTGTATGAACCCCCTATCCACTGCATCAAATCCTAATTAGGAGGAAATTCTCTCAATGCCTATTTTCTCAATGAAAGCTCAAAATTGTCATGAGGAATCCTATATATATAAGTATATAAAAAAAAGAGAAACACTATATTTTTGAAGAAAAAGAAATACTATTCAATTAGCTATATACTACTATATAGAAGTTTTGGTGTGTATGTACTAACCATAAATCAGAGCTACTTAGCTAGGCAGGTTTAATTAACAGTAAATGGTATTTTAGCTGGTTAGGTAATTCAATTTAAATGAGCCAATTAAAGCCTTCATAATTATTTGACCAATGTATTATTATACTATTAATTATATTATATTATATACTAGATATTTTCCCCGCGCATTCGCATCGGGTTTTCCGATTTATGATTAGTATCTGAGTAATTTAAATTCTAAGTAAAATTTTATCTTATATAATCGCAATTAAGTTAAATTAAATGGAAGGAAACATTGTTAGAAATCTAATGTTTATTCATATAATTATTTGCTGGAAAAAGAAAATGGAGTTTTACTTTGATTATAATTTAATATTCTAAATATTATTTATAAATATTATATTTGGAATTCTAAATATATAATACTGTATATTGGTTTTCTCCTAACCAATCAACGTTAGACAAATGTCAGCATGAGAATAGCCAAATACGTACTGAGCATACAACAGTTTGGAGATAACTTTAATAGTAAGGTATAGATATATGAACCATTTCCATCAACATATATGTTCTAATTAATCATTAACATAGTGTCAACCCGAAGAATTTTCTATATTAATTACTAAAATGGTATTTAAAAAATATTCTAAATTTTAGGAGGTGCCCTAAAAATCTTCACTTTATAAGATTTGGGATTAGATATCAAGTGTGTTAGACTGTTATTTTGGTGCAGGTATTTTTTTTTCTTTGGACCTAGGTTTATGTGAACAGCATTGAATTTGGGCTGAGAAAAAACAAAAATAGAGTAATTATTTATCTCGGTAATGATCAAACATTTTTTTATTTGGACCTAGGTTTATATGTAAATAAACCCGTTGAATTTTGGTTTACAAATAATCTTGTTATTACTCTTAAACACATAGGAGAGAAGATTAGAGTAGTTATCTCAAAAGTAGATTGAGACTTTTGATAATTTTGATGGGGTACAACATTTATATATAGTAAGTATATATATACCTGAATTATATTTTTAGGAAACCAAAAAAAGGGTTTTAATTATACTATATAT
>AWUE01018506.1:0-13299 GCA_001974825.2 Corchorus olitorius | reverse complement strand
TATATATATATATATATATATATATATATATATATATATATATTGAGAAATGAGAATCTAAGAAAAACCCATAAAGAAAGAAGTCCCATTACATATCTCAACTTGCTGGTTTTGGGTTATTGACTTATTGCAGACAAATGCTCTTTGTCCCTTTTTATAATTAAAAGCTGCAGGTAATTCATATGATCTTGATCAACTAAAGGTATATATATGCTATTGCTATATGAACCATGACTTTAAATTTTTATTTCATTATTTGCATATAATAAATGTCAGAAAGAATGTTCATGATCGGCTTGGTTGCAAAAGGGCAAAAAGACAGATTAATTGTTAGGGTTTTCCCCTCTTATAATGTATTCATGTGTCAACATATACATATGGACAGTGATGAAATGAACTTGTAGTTTGTCTCATTTAAGTCTAATAATAATGAGAAAATGAAATGATATTGAAACCATTTGAAACTGAAGCTAAATAGTGAAAAACAATTGTATATATATTGGCATATAGTATATCTACAAGTAAATAAATGAGTAAAGTAACCAAAGTCCAAGTTGTCTCGTGCAAAAATCTCAGTCGTCTGTGTGTGCTGCCATGGATGTGTGCTTGTGGTCCTTAGTGTGTAGATGCTTTAAAGAAGCTATATATATGTTGGTCCCTCCTCTATATATTTTTTGCAGCTATACTTATCTATATTGTAATCTTTCTAACCAAACTCTCCTCACCACAACCCTTGGAAAGCCACTTATCTCAATTTTCCCCTTCCATATCAACTTAATTTCGAACCCCAACATATGAATCTAGCCCTCATTTCAAGGGAACAAAATATGCATGGGAATAGAAATTAGAATAGGGAAGTTATTTCCTATATATATTTAGGCTAAAAACATAATTAATTATGCATACCAAATTAATTTCTTGTCAAGAATTTTCACTCGGACAAGGCTAGTTGTACTACCTCTAGTCACACTACTTTTGTACACTAACATTTAAAACCGTTGGATGTGAGATTTGAATAACAACCGTTGGATATAGATAGATAATGTAAAAGAGTAGTGTGGTTTATATCTATATACTATATTAAAAAGTACGTTCACCTGTAAAACTTTTGAATCGCCTATTATACCCTTATTTGTTAAATATATTTCTTAAATGTCATTACTTAATTATTATAGTTTTATTCTACTAAAAATTCTATTTTTATTCAATTAAATATAATATTTTATAATTACTTTATTATTACCATTTTACTATTTTTCAATAAAAATTTGGATATATTAAATTCTTTTAATATACAGTTTTATTCTACTAAAAACGCTATTTTCATTTAATTAAATTCAATATTTTATAATTATTTTATTTTTACCATTTTAATTTAAAAAGTTATAATGATTGACATCTTACTATTTGATAGTTTATAATAATGTATTATGATTAAATTTGTGAATCTCTAACGTGCAATCATTTTATTTGACTTATAATTAATTTTTTGCTTGATAAATGTAACTCTTGCTGTGGGTTCAAATTTGATGTTTTAAGTAAAACCCAATGTATATACAAAAGGGCTGGTCGGGTTGGATTTGGTTTATGTCAGTTTCGGGTTCAGGAAATTTTGGGTTATAAGAGTTCGGTTAATTTTCAGTTTCAAGTTGGGTTGGGTTCGGATCGCTCAAATGTCGGGTCATTTGGGTTTTGGTCAATTTTGGTTCAGGTCTTTTTTCAGTTTTGGGTCATATGGTTCTGATAATTTCGGGTTTGAGCCTTCGATTTTTTAAAGATTTGGGTTAGGTCATTTCGGTTTCGGATTGAGTGGATTTTTTTGTCGAATCGGGTTGGATAAGGTTTGGTTTCATGTGATCGAGTCGAATACCCGCACTCGGATGAAATTTTACCAGATCTAATAATAGACTTCTTTAAAACAAATTGGGTCACGTGCAACACACGTGAAAGTGAGAACTAGTGTAAATACCGTTTTCACTTTCATAATCTTGCTGATAAATTGAAGTTTTTAACTCTTTAATTTAATATAGCATTAGATATAATAATTTGATTTTTTTTTTGCCAAACAGATATAATAATTTGATTAAAATAAACATATATAGTACGTATTGATGCGAAAAAAAAAAACAATATATATAGTATAAATAGAAACAAAAACATATATCAAATCCAACAATATAATTCAACTAATATATATACATATATGCTAGCGAATGAAAATCCTCTACCCCAATTTTGATGCTCCACTTGTGCGCCATCCATCAAATGACACGTGTTTCTTTTCATTTTTTAATGTTATTCCTTGTTTGCGTAATTAAATTAAATTTTATATTTTCATTCTAAAACCCTATGAGAATGTATTAAAATTTAGGACTAACCCTTATATATAATTATTTATTGTTAATTTGGGGCTAAACCTGGTGTTTATGTTGGTTTCTTATTTTATTTTCTTATATAAATATTACTTGTTAAAACTTAAAAACAAACAAGATATAACACAAGGAACATGTGGCATGATTTGGTGAATAGGGCATGAAGTAGGACACAAAACTTGGGACAGGGGATTTCCATCTCTATGCTAGCTATAGCTTTCTTTATATGGGTCGTATCTTTCTTTCTTTCTTTCTTTTTATTTTTTTTTGCTAGTTTTCAACTCAACTCATATATATTCAGCTAGGGCTAGCTATATATAAAGGCATATGCATTATTATAAAGCTAATGTCTTTAATTGCCGATAAAGCATATATATATATATATATATACGCATTGAATGGTCCCCCAGATAGGAAGTTTAAACCTCCAATTTCTACTTTGTGTGCTATTCAAAACTTGAAATATGTAAGTAAAAATAATACAAAATTAACATGATACATATATACCATAAAATACAATAATTAATGACTTATTAAATTTTTGTTGCTCGAACTATGATAAGCCTTGTATATCAGATAAAGAACAAACCTCATAGGACTCTAATTACTAGATTTGCTTAATCCCTTGTATAGCCAATCCTTATCTGTATCAACACTAATCTGATGTATTTCCATGTACTTATACCTTTTGATTCTCACTTAATTAAATAATACATTCAGACTTTACATAGTATCAGAGCTACTAAGATTCTAACCCCTTTTCAGCCGCCACCATCAAAAGCAAAAATTTTCAAACCTTATTTTTTTTCCTTTCAAAACACGAAAGATCGATGTCGATCGTTCCAAGCACTAGCACTGCCACAACATCCAATCAACCATATACAACCTGCCGAATATTGCCCAACAGGTTAGTGTTAAGCTAACACCAACCAATTTCCTATTATGGCAAACACAAATTCGCCCAATCATTCAAAGCTACAACCTTGTTGATCATATTGAGGGAGATGTCGCAACATCACCAAAACTTGTCAACGATCAACCAAATCCTGTTTACCTTAAATGGTTTCAACAAGACTAGATGGTCCTTGGCTTGATTACCTGCTCATTGTCTGAAGGTGTATTGTCGCAAGTTGTTGGTGCAACCACCGCACGTGGCGCCTGGGAAAAGCTTGTTGCTTCCTTTGCTGCTGGATCAAAGCCGCAGATAAGACAAATCTGATCTACTCTGTTAAAAATTGAACGAAAAACTGATTCAATTACAACCTATATGTAGCGAGCAAAGGGATTATATGATCAATTGGCAGTACTATATAGTCCAATTGAGGAAGAATTACTTGTAGATGCAGTCCTTGGTGGTCTTGGAGAGGTTTACCGCCCCTTTACACGAGCACTAGAAGCTCGATTGGAGCCAATCAAATTTGAAAATTTGTATGGACTCTTGCTCAGCGAAGAAATCCAGCTTGGAGCAGATCAATTAAGTTCAACCACACCTCATACTGTTCAGTTTGTAGCACGTCAGAGCCCCCCATCCAGAGGAAGAGGCCGACGAGGAGGCAGAGGAAGAGGAAGGCAGAATTTTCCTCAACAAAGCAACAACTGTACAGTGTCTCCTCATCAAGGTACCAATGATACTCAACCTTACCTGCTATAATTGTAACGGTTACAACCTATATGTAGCGAGCAAATGGATTATATGATCAATTGGCAGTACTAAATAGTCCAATTGAGGAAGAATTACTTGTAGATGCAGCCTTGGCAGTCCTGGAGAGGTTTACCGCCCCTTTACACGAGCACTGGAAGCTCGATTGGAGTCAATCGAATTTGAAAATTTGTATGGACTCTTGCTCAGCGAAGAAATCCAACTTGGAGTAGATCAATTGAGTTCAACCACACCTCATACTGCTCAGTTTGTAGCACGTCAGAGCCCCCCATCCAGAGGAAGAGGCCGACGAGGAGGCAGAGGAAGAGGAAGGCAGAATTTTCCTTAACAAAGTAACACCTATACGGTGTCTCCTCATCAAGGTACCAATGATACTCAACCTTACCTGCTATAATTGTAACGGTTTTGGTCATTCAGCAAGACAGTGTCGAACGCCCAGACAAGGTCATATGAGACAGTCTCTACCCATGAAACCACAAGGAAACCTCGCCACAACACAAAACCCACATAACAATCCTTGGCTGCTTGATTCGGGTGCCACTCACCATCTCACCGCGGATCTGGATAATCTAGCTATTCACAATGATTATATTGGTCCTGACTCGGTTACAATTGGCAATAGTAAATCCCTTCCCATTTCTCATATTTGATCTTCCACTTTTTCAGTTGGTAAACACTCATTTCATCTTGATAATATTTTACGTGTACCTTCTGCTTCCAATAGTTTGCCATCCATTAATTCCTTTACAAAAGATAATAATGTTTCTCTTGAATTGTTTCCGCATTATTATGATGTGAAGGATATCCACATGAGGCAGGTACTCTTCAGAGGCCAGAGTAAGAATGGCCTTTATTCGATCCACTTCAGGTCACCAGCTCGTGCAAACCTTGCGAATCTCACAACCTGGCACACTAGTTTAGGCCATGCTTCTCTTAAGACAGTTCGACATGTTTTGAATAATAGTTCTATTTCATTTCGGTCTTCAAATCCTTCTTCGCTTTGTCATGCTTGTAGAGTCAGTAAAGCCAATAAATTGGCATTTCCAGAGTCTTTGTTTCAGGCGAAAAAGCCTCTTGAACTAGTTTGCTCCGATGTTTGGAGTTCTCCAATAAAGTCTATTGATGGCTCTTTATATTATGTTTTATTCTTTGATCATTTCAGCAAATATTCTTGGTTATTTACGATTAAAAACAAATATGATGTTCTCAATGTCTTTATTAAGTTCAAAGCAGTTGTTGAAAAGTACTTTGACACACCGATTAAATCCTTCCAAGCATATTGGGGCGGAGAATATGTTGTTTTAACCAAATTTCTTGAACAAAATGGTATCAGCCAACGCAGTTCTTGTCCTCATACCCCGGAACAAAACGGTTGTGCCGAAAGAAAGCATAGGCATGTAGTTGAAACTGGACTAGCACTAATGAATCATGCCTTAATTCCACTTCAATATTGGTCCTACACATTTGATGCCGCAGTCTACATCATCAATAGACTACAGACACCAAAGTTGAAAAATCAAAGCCCATTTGAAGTCATATTTCATGAAAAACCAGATTACACAAAACTTCACATTTTTGGTTGTCTTTGTTACCCATGGCTCTTGATGCGCCAAGGGCTTATCATGGATATGAAGATGACAATGGAGATCATGGAAATGATGAGCATGGAGTGCAAGGAAGCATGAAGAAACATGAAGATCAAGGAGATATCGTTGAGCATGTTCCAAGCACCAAGAAGATGCCATTTTATCCATTAGAGATGCCTATTGGTCCTATGACAAGAGCAAGAGCTAAAAGATTCAAGGATGCACTCATGGGCCTTGTTCGAAGTCATTTAAATGATATGAAAGCCATTGATGCGCCATTGAAGAGCTTTGGTGATGATTTGAGCAAGCATTCATCCCTTGGTTCCAAGATCATCACCTTACTTGCAATTGTTATGCATTAGAGCTTGAATGAGTAATTAGGCCATTGTGGGATTTATTCTATCTTAAATTAGTTTATCTTTATATTTAGATGACATTAGGGGCCTTGTTTGACTAAGTCCAATCCTTGCTTATTTATTCCTTGTTATTTATTTTTCCTAGTTGGGAATTAGGCTATTTCCTTGTCCTTTCCTTAAGATTGCTGCCCAAGGCATTGTAAACTGCCTAGAGGGCTTATTTTTGGATAGTTTTGTTGACCCTTTGCCTATATAAGGGCATCGACCCCCCATTTGTAAACCAAGTTAAGTTTTCAATAAAAGTTGAGGTTTATTCACCCAATTGATTATTTAGCTTCATTGTTCTAGTTTGAGCATACTTAGGTTTCTTCAATCTTGTAGAGTTCTAACAAATAATTAGGTTGTGATTGCTTAATTGTTTGTGAATCTTGTGATCTTAGATTGATAATTGCAGGTCTAATTATCTATCTAAAGGCAACGAATGAAGAAGAAGAGCTAGCTAGGGAAATCGATCTTCATCAAATCTAGAAGTTGAAGTTTCAAGTTGATCTTTGGAGGAATTCAATGGTAGATTTGAATCTAACATAACTAGATTCGTATCAGCTCCGCCCCTATGCTGCTCACAAACTTGAACCGCGTTCAACAAAGTGTGTCTTCTTGGGTTATAGCAAAATACATAAAGGGTATCGCTGTCTTGACTTCTGGCAAGATTTATATCTCACACCATGTCTTATTTGACGAACATATTTTTCCATTCCAAGGGAGCTCTGGTTCAGTGGCACCTCCATCAACAGCAATGCAACCCATAATTCCATTGTCAATCTCACGGACTGAAACCCACTCCAATACAGTCCAACAACCAAGACCAACCCAAAACAACCAAATACAAAAAGCCCATGTCCTCTCTCCAACTCAACAAGAAATTGCCAACCTAGCCAAAACACAAAATCAATCCAACTCAACCCAATTCACACCAACAAAATCTCCAAACACGACATTACCAACAACGCCTCCTTCTCCAGGACTCTCCCTAATTGTCGACCTTAGCAAATACAATAAACCTGACTCATCAACAAAACCACTTCACTCTACACATCCGATGATAACAAGGTAAAAAACAGAGAGCGTGAAACCAAAACCAAGGGCTTCTGTTCATATTACAGAACCAACTTCAGCTTCTCAAGCACTGAAATTGCCCGAATGGATATCAGCCATGGCAGAAGAGCATACGGCCTTGTTACAAAATGGAACCTGGGAGCTGGTTCCACGGTCTATGGCACACAATGTTATAGGATGTAAATGAGTATTTCGAGTAAAGTAGAACAAAGATGGCACTGTTGAACAGTTGAAAGCCAGATTAGTGGCCAAGGGATTTCATCAACGAACTGGGCTGGATTATAATGAAACATTCAGTCCCGTCATCAAGCCGCAAACCATTCGATTGGTCCTATCCTTGGCGGTGCAACACAATTGGCCTATCAGGCAACTTGATGTTTCTAATGCTTTCCTACATGGAACAATGGAAGAAGAAGTTTTTATGGAGCAACCCATTGGCTTTGTAGATCCCACCCATCCAAATTATGTTTGCAAATTAGTAAAGTCCTTATACGGATTGAAGCAAGCTCCCCGAGTTTGGTATAGGTGCCTTACGGATAAGCTACTTGAGCTTAAATTCACAGGCTCAAAAACAGACACATCTCTGTTTTTCTACATCAAAGAAAATGTTCGTCATTGTTTAATCTATGTGGACGATCTTATTCTTACTGGATTTGATTCACATGCACTTGCCTGCCTGATTAAATCGTTGCAACAATCTTTTGCCTTAAAAGACTTGGGAGATCTGAGTTATTTTCTCGAAGTTGAGGTAACCAGAACTTCCGATGGTATGTCTTTATCACAACAGAAATATATTGGTGAGCTTTTGTCTAAGGCGAAAATGGACAAAGCCAATCCTATCTCCACTCCGGCCTGTCCACAATAGAAGTTGCAACTCAATGATAGCAGTCCATTCTCCGACCCTGCTTTGTATCGAAGCATTATTGGAGGATTGCAATACTTGTCTATCACTCGGCCTGGCCTGATATACTCAGTTAATCGAGTCTCTCAATACATGCACTCTCCAACCGAGATTCATTGGTCTGTTGTCAGAAGAATTCTGCGCTACCTAGTTGGTACTCATCGGCATGGCTTGTTCATCTCTCGAAAATCAGGATCTCAACTTCATGCCTATTTGGATTCTGACTGGGGTGGAAGTCTTGATGATCGAAAGCCCACCACTGACATTGCAATATACTATGGCTCTAACCTCATCTCTTGGGCCTCCAAGAAGTAGAGAACCGTGTCAAGATCGTCAACAGAAGCTGAATACAGAGTCTTGGCCTCGGCTACAAGTGAGGTACATTGGCTCCAAGAATTACTTCAACTTCAAATCGCAATGACAATTTACCTCATAAACTTCAAATCGCAATAACTTACTCTTTGAATTTTTTAAATTCAAGATAATTGGCCTCCTAAACTTCCCAAATTCAAGACAATTTACCCCTAAAGGAGAGGTAAATGATCCTGAATTTGGAAAGAAGACAAATTATCCTTAGCTCGATAGTTAACTGAGCAAAAAAGGCTAATAAGCCAATAACTAATAATATAAGTAAACTTATATAAGTGATTTTTCCGTGTGTGTTGTATGAACAAGGTGTATTGTGAAAATTATTAACATATATGGTATCATCCAGATAGATCGTGTCAAACGCACGTGTATGACACATGGAGGGCGATATGCCATTCCTTTATCTTTTTGCCCTTACCATGCAACATGTTGCAGTGAAAATTCCAGCATCTATTTTTCTAATTTATCCTTTTGCTACTATACAGCTGTGATTTCTTCGTTAGGTTTTATATTCTCAGCACAATTATTGTTTCAAGCTTAACCCCAGCTTTTATATTCTGTTGTAGCTACAGCTATATTTCAGCTGAAAGAGCTCTCTCTCTATATCTCCATAGCCGCGACCTTCTCCTCCATCCTTAGCCTGACAGTCAAGTAGCCAAAACTCATCTGCTGTACTGTAATTAGCTGCAACCTGTCCAACACTAATAATTTTCTGTAAGTTTTATTGTTGTGCATCATCAATAATATATCTGGTTTTTACAGGATGAAAATTAAGGTATAGATGAATTATTAATGCTTTCCAAACCAAGTTTGTGATTTTCAAACTCATTTTCTCATCAAAAATTTCTGTTAGATTTGAGATATTCATGAATTGAACTCATAACCCTTAATTCTCTCTAAACTTCAATTTGTTTTGTATTCTTTAAGCTTGCTTCTCCTCATCTCCTTCTTCTTGATTTTTTCATGGAATTTCACTTTAATTTTGAATTTGAGAAACATCATTCATCTCTTAATTATGTATATGCAAGATTATAATACAAATTTTATGTTATATACAGGTGTAAAAATAATTTATGTAGCATAGAGTTTATTTATAATTTAGCTGTTGACCTGCTTTTTTCATATATATTATTTTGTATGAATGTTGAAGCAAATATTTTTCTCTGCAATTTAATTAGTTAAAACATGTAGATTGTAGATATATATAGAGATGATGAGAGCATGAATTATATACTATTGTTTAGTGACTAACATATTGAATTGATCTATTTTCAGTTGAATAAAATTTCCTGTATTTTTGAATGATCTATGATGAGAGGAGTAGCAAGATCATGATCTCGAGTTCAAGGGGAAAAGATCATGCAGCTGAAACAAAGCAAGAGGGTGAAACCAATGACGGCAAGTTCTCAAAGGGTACTCCATCATCAAGTTCAAGCAGGCAATGGTCTGGATTTAGAAACCCGAGAATTGTCAGAGTTTCTCGTTCCTTCGGCGGCAAAGATAGGCACAGCAAAGTTTGCACTATTAGAGGGTTAAGGGACCGCCGGATTAGGCTTTCTGTTCCTACTGCAATTCAGCTCTATGATTTGCAAGACAGGCTTGGCCTCACTCAACCTAGCAAAGTAATTGACTGGTTGCTTGATGCTACCAAACATGATATTGATAAACTCCCCCCTCTTCAGATTCCCCAGGGTTTTGGTCATCAGTTTCATCAACAAATGCTACTTAATTCCCATGATCAACCAAACACCTCAAATGCTCTTCCTTCTCATCCTTTCTTTGATCATGCAACTAATTCTATGTTCATGAAAGATCATGGTCATGGGGAAGATGATCATCAAAGCAAGAGATTTTGGGATATGGAAGTTGCATTGAGAGCAAAAAGCAAGGAAGTTGAAAAGGGAAAGTGGGTCAAAGTAATGGATCAACAACAAGACCAACAAGGAAATCAAGATGGAATTGGTGGTGGTGATTATAGTGATCAACAAGCAGCAGCAGCAGCAGAAGCTTCAGCTCAAAAGCTTTTTCCTATGGCCAATAATAATAATAATAATAATAATAATTCTTCATTGTTGAGCAATTCCTTGCCTTTCAATCCCTACTACCATTGGGAGCCTAATTCAAGCCTATCTTTATCTCAATTTGGGAACCATGGATTTTTGTCTACCCAAACTGAAAATTTCCTCAATGGAAACAATTCTTCTGCAGCACATCAGTTGTTTTTCTGCCCACCTCCTTCCACAATGCCTTCCCTTTTTCCCACATATCCTCCCTATCCAACTGGGGACAATAGTGATTCAAGGCAGCACATCAATCACTTCCAGTTATTGAGCTCAAATAATTCTCACCATATTCTACCAATTTCTGCAGGCACAATGATGAGGCCTAATTTCTCGTTAAACGTTAACGCTGGCCTCAGTATCCATACACAAGATGATGATGATCAAAGTCATGCAGATGATGATACAGATTCTTAAATTGGTACAGTAGTTTGATTCCTTGGACTACATATAGGATATGTTTTGCTGAACAGAAATGTTTCAAAGGGTCACTGCGCAGAATGATAAGTTGAAGTATATACAAATATATACCCAAGAGAAGATCGATCAGAGCCGTGCTTGCTTGCTTGCACTGAAAGTTATATATATTTTCAAGTTCTTCATGGTGGATTGATTTAATTTCTCCATATATACAGGTAAGAAATTAAGATGCTATATATAAACCTTATTGGCTTTTCTATAATGCATATTACTATCATTTCATATATATATATATATAGACAGATTTTTCATTAGGTAGGTGATGAAATGTAATTTAAAATTGTACTTTAATTAATTTTCTACAGTATGGCGCCATTGATTCTTTGGGGGTTTTTATTACTTTTCTGAAAGTATATTTTTGCTATATATGGTTTCATTAATATAGTTTTTTTTGAGGAAAAAGGTTTCATTAATATAGTTTGTTGCACCTGAATGGATGTATTGCATAACCATGTCATGACCAATTTCATCATGAGTCATATAATATAATTAAGAAAATGCATGCTTAATGCAAAAGCCATTTTTATGGGGTTTTGAATGTTTATTTTTCAATTCAAAAAAACATGTATACTCTCATGTAGTATAGAAAGTATAGAAAACCACCTAATTATGACCACACTAATGTCATTTTGTGTTAATTAATTTGTAGAAAATAGAGACAGGAGTCAATTACTCCCATCTTTCTTTTATCCATATTTTTAGGACATAATTATAAAATTACATATGCTATATATATATTTTTTTGAAGAAACATATGCTATATATTTATGTTTGTTTTTTTAAAGTACATACATATATACATATACATATATATATATATATATATATCTTTTTTTAAAAAGGCAATGATTTTTATTTTTTCATTTATATACATATTAATTTTTCATTTTCATTCAAGTCGAAATTCTAGGACAAAAGGTTGGAGGGAGTACAATTCTTGAAGCATATATAAGATCAATATAATTACTGCTATCATCTTTGAAAAGCATATGGAGAATGAAATAGGTGGATTGTCAAGCAAAAACTTGAAAATAGTAATTCTTCTTTTCATAGACTGAATGATCAATATCTATTTTATCCTTTTTTCCATGTTTTCTAAATTTTACTAATTTTCAATATTTAAGCTCTTAATTTTCTATATTAAATTTAATATTTGAAAGATTAGAAATATCTATTTAATTAAGTGTAAATTCAACAAGCACTATATATATAAATCACAACACATGCACAAACAACAAGAACTAAGCCAAATTAATTATAGTAACAAAACCGTCTCAAAAAAAATTGTAGTCTAATCAAATAACTATAATTTAATTTGATATGTAACCTAATTATAATATTATATACATTAATAAATGCACAAAAAAATCTAAACATCCATCAAATTAAACATAAACTTTTTTTTTGGAAGGCTCAAAACATAAACTTATATATGTCCCTAAGGGATCACACTAGTCAAACTAGTTTGAAATTTCTTGTTACAGGTCTTGATTTAAACCATAGAATGGAAGTATGAGATTTATGAGATGGACGACTACCTCACCATTGTGTAGTATAATAATCTTATGTACCCAAAAAAAAATAAAAATTTCAATTACGAATTTATTACATATGTAAACGATGCATTGCTCGAGTTTGAGTCATCAATCAATAAATGTTTATATATAAACAGTACTATATCAGATACATGACTTTCTTTATACATGTCTTGACATGATCACACCTTATCCCTCAGAAATTTCTTACATATACGGTCCATCAATATTGCAATCTCAAAATATTCTCTCCAAAATGATTTTTCAAGATTTAACCATTGATGTGTATATATATATATAAAAGGTAAAAATATAAGATTATATATATTAGGCCGGGGCTTAGTTGATGAATATTGCAAGTACTAAACTAGGGTAAGTACGTTAATAATTGGCATTGCCATTAGTTTGATAGAGCTGGGTGTACGTAGTTTAATTAAGGCATTGTTAGCCAATAAACTAGTTGGCTTTTTTACTTTGGCCAACCAATTAGTCGGCCTATAAATATTTAAGAATTTTGGTTGAGTTGCATGAGCCAATTAACCATTTAACAATTAACATATATATTATAATACTACATATATATAATTAATTAATTAATTATGACAGAGAGAGTTACTCTATTCGTACAAGAAAGAAAAATGTTCATATGTATGTGTATGTGTGTTCTTTCTACGTAGTGATTCTTAATTCACTCATCTGTTATTAATAAAAGAATGTGGTCTGTTTAACGGGTGCAGCGGTGCATCCGTTAAGCAGCCAAAATGTCATTAAAAAATTATTTTTTTGGTTGGGTGCAATAAATACACCTTAAAAGAGGTGAAATAATTATTAAGAATGTTATTTGGACTTTTTCAAATAAGTTGT
>AWUE01018505.1:0-40779 GCA_001974825.2 Corchorus olitorius | reverse complement strand
CTTGCTTCATCTTCCTGAGAACCGCCATTTTGGACTCTGGGTTGATCCAATTTGCTTCTACCCAATTTCCAGGGTATAATAATATATACAAGATTATAAGTGTTTCTGTTGATTTAGACTTAAATATTGATCCTTTAATTCAATATAAGATAGATACCTTTTGTTAGACAATTTGGCATTTTCCTCCATTTGTTTGATTTCATCTCCAATTTATTATTATATTTTCCTGTCACTTGTTTGTTTCTTAAGCTCGAGAGAGACTCTGGGTTGCTCCCCATTTACCAAATTTGGAGCTAATTGGGCAAAAAACAAAAATTTAATGTGTTTGATTAAACATCATGATTAAACATTATGTTTTTTTTTTTAATTTTAATTTTTTTTCTGTCAAAAAAAATCATGTTTATGGTTTAATTAAGTAAAACCATAAACTAAGAATCAAACTGAAAATAAAAAACATAATAAATTTAGAAGCCCTGAATACATCTAAGGACTAAGATCTAATCTATACTAAATATAAAAGTACGAATAAGGGGAAACTTTATATTTTCCGATTGTACCTTTTTTTTCAAGTATTTTTCTAAATTACCATTATTAAAAATTTAATTTTAGATTTTATATTTTTACTATGCCCAATTTAATTTTTTTTATAAAATACTATAATTTTATTTTCTACAAAATAGAATTTCATTTAAAAAATTAATTATAAAATTTAAAGTCTGACCAGACTTTACTTATACTAGATTTGAATTAGTTTTTATACCCTACATACTAGGATTTGAGGTATAATAACTCCTAAATAATGGTTAAAGGATAATAAATACTATTTTTTAAAAAAACGTTAATTATAAATTTTCAATTTTTGCCACTTCTCTCACGCTAGGTTTTTCAATTACAAAATAGGATTTGAACTATAAGTCTATAAGTCCTAACCATTCCAAAAGATAATAAATTACTCTCTACCCTATAGAAGAAGTTGAACTTTGCAGATTATCGAAATTTCATAGTGTAGCTATCAAAATTTCATAATGTGGTTGTCAAAATTTCATAATGTGGTTACAAAAATTTCATATTGTGCTTATCAAATTCTATAGGGAATTTATCAATATTCTATAGAGGTTATCACAGTTTTATAGTGTGCTTATCAAAATTTCATAGGATGATATCAAAATTTCATAGTGTGGTTATCAAAGTTTCACAGGGAGGTTATCACAATTTCTTAGAGAGGTTATCAAAATAATATAGCAAGATTACCAAAATTTCATAGTAAGTAGGAGAAAAGATTTTATAAATCAAATATCAAAGAAATTAAGTAGTCACACAACATGTGTCAATGAAAATAAACATATTTTTAGAAAATGAAAATGACAATGGAATGGAAATCTTAAAAGTTTACTCATTTTAAAACGTATACTCATTTTCATAGAAAAGTTTATTAAAATTTAATAGTTAGTTTCATTGGGAGTTTATCAGAATTTAATAGGATAATTATTAAAATTTAAGAACCATATTATGAAATTTTGATAGAAATATTTTATTAAAATACATTTGGCCACGTGCAACGCACGTGAAAGTTAAGACTAGTGTATATATATATATATGTGTATATATATATATATATAATCCTATATATATTGGTTGCCAGGTTCCCGTTACTAATTTTGAGAATTTTTTTTTTTAAAATTCAAATGGTTTGCGCATGTCAATGTTATTAATTATATCAAGGGATCATCACTTTGATTATAGTGTTTTGTTTTTACTATTTGTCAATTAGGTCAAGTTAATTGAAATATATATATATATATATATCGAATAATTAAAATTTCTCTTGTTGGAAATAATAGTAAGAAAATAAAGAGAAGAAGGCTGAATTCAATTCATTGTTATACCTTTAAGCTATGTGTATAGTATAATATATATTCAGGCGGGGAGGGATGCAGCAAAGCAAAGGGAAAGCACGCGGAGGTAGTGCATGAAAGCGCCACTATTGTTTTAACGCTTCAATATATGAATCATTTCAACAAACCTTTCTATCAATTGTCATTTTCTTCCACTTCCTCTTAAACCCTACCCTCTTCTTCTTCAAGTTTCAACCAAATAAATTTTCTATATGATATATTATATATATATATCACCTCACCTACCTCTCTATACCTACAATGCCACAAAACAATAACAAAACTACTTATATATATATTAACATAGATCAATCCCATTCGGACCGAAAAGAAGAGTATATACACACGAGGGCCTTAATTGCTTGAACCCTTGTTGAAAAGTTAACAAGTCACATAAATGCATGACTCCCATTTCAAAGCAAGTGGGATTAGGATATGTAATTAACTACTAGTTGGGGAAAAATATCAATATCCAAAAGCAAAAGAAAAGAAATGGCTATTATATATATGTATGGTATATGGTATACTAATAGTCTAATACTAGAGTATATGAATGTAAATAGATTAAAATGATGAAGTGCAATTTTCTTCGGCGAGGAATGAGGATGAGAGTGAGACAGACAGAGACTGAAATGGAACAGTCTGAGTCTGAGTGTCACAAGATCCAAGAAAACATTAATAGAATGGGGACTATTGCAAGTTGGCCCCTTTTAAAGTAAAAGTTAAGTTGGCATCAAAGAAAAAGGTTTCCTTTGTGGTCCCATTCCTTGGAATTCATTTTAATACTAAAGTATAGGGAATTCCCCTTCCAAATTTCATACTCCACTCGCCTGCCATTAGGGCGTGTATATCCACTTAACTTCATTTTTTTTAAAACAAACTCCTACCTTAATCAAACCTTAATTCAAAAGGAATGTCAAGTCAAGAGATGAAGACACGTAGTCCAAAATTTTGCCCAACACTTTGCTTGACACATGTCTATTTATGAATAATAAATTGTGCCCCTAATTGAATGCCAAGTCTCCCTTATTTTTGTGACATGTGGCAGGTTATTTTTTTCCTTTCTTTTTTTTACAAAATTGAATTTTTGTGTCACAGCTCTCCGACCATTTATGTATCGAACAATTGCCGTTTGGATCTTCGAGATGGATATCCGATCCGTCTGAATCCATGACTTGGATTGTGATATATGGATACGAAGCGTATTAACGCTCCGGATCCGTTTATATATAAACGAATTAACACTCCGACCATTTATGTATCGGACAATTGTTTTTTTTTTAACAAAATTGAACTTTTTTTGTCTCAGCTCTCCGACCATTTATGTATCGGACAATTGTCGTTTGGATCTACGAGATGGATATCATATCCGTCCGAATTCGGACTTGGATTGTGATATATGGATCCAGAATGAATTAACGCTCTGAATCCGTTTATATATAAACGAATTAACGCTCCAACCATTTGTGTATCAGACAATTGCCGTTTGAATCTCCAAGGCGGATATTTGATCCGTCCGAATTTGGACTTAGATTGTGATATATGGATACAAAGCGAATTAACGCTCTAAATCCGTTTATATATAAACAAATTTGAAACAATTATCTAATCCATATCCTCTAAGTTAATCTGTTAAATACATTTACAAGTCCATTATTTTTAGTTATTGAAGCCCATATGATATAACTAACTCATTATGTTTGTGTGTGTTGAATTTCAAATTTATAAATTATGTCAATTTAGAGAAAAATTATTGATCTACAAATTATCGTTAGTCGGATTCGGATTCAGATTTTAAATGGATATCTACTGCATAAACGGATTAGGTGGAGCGGATACGGATAACAACATGCAGTGGTGGAGCCGGTTTGAATTAAAAAATTAATATTTTTGTCTCAAATATTATGAAATAACTAAAGAACAATAAAAACAAGGTAAGAACAGATGGAGAGAAAGAAAGAATTCTTATTACTCAGAGAATTGAGAATGTAGAATGGGATGTTTACAAATGAACTGAGGTAGCCTATTTATAGCTGAACCTCATAGCTGGAGATAACTCATAGATACAAGATAAATCAACATAATTAAATAATATTACTAATTATCTCCTGGATAAATGTTGCTGATAATCTTCTTTTTTATCTCTGATAATTCTCTCCATTTATCACTTGATAATATCTAGCCAGATAAATGATGTGAAAGTCCATTTATCCATAATACTCCCCCTTGGACTGAACATTATTGTGATGGCCATCTTAGACGTATTATGGTTGCCTTGTTAAAAACATTGAGCCGGAAAAACCCATTGGGACAAAACTGGACTGAAGGGAAAAAGAGTACAACCTAGTCCCTCTAGTGTTGTCTTCAAGACAACACTAATTTAATGTGCTATTGCTGCCTCATTAAGAACCTTAAGTCGGTAAAAACCCAGTGGGATAAAAACCAAACATAAGGGAAAAAGAGTACAACGCACTCTAATCGCTCCCCCTGAATTAAAACAAACCGGTACTTCTGGGGCATCTAATCATTTCCACTTCTGGGGAATTCAATCTTGCATCTTATTAGCTCGCCATATACCAATGCCATAAAATGATTTCTCAAATGTTGATGCTGGCAACAATTTGGTAAATAAATCTGCAAGGTTGTTGGTGGAGCGAATCTATATAACATCAACTTGTCGACTTTCTTGGAGGTTATGAGTATAAAACTTTGGCGAGATGTTCTTGGTCTAATCGTCCTTAATATATTCTCCCTTGACTTGTGCAATATAAGCAACATTATCATCATAAATTATCATGGGAGAGTCTATAACCGGTTTCAATACACAATTCATTTGAATATGTGCTATAACAAAATCATAACCAAACGCACTCTCTTCCGGCCTCATAGAGGGAGATAATCTCAGAGTGGTTGGAAGATACAACTAATAGCTTTTGCTTAGTAGAATGCCAAGAAATTGTTATATCGTTATAGCAAAACATGTAACCGGTTTGAGAGCGAGCTTTATGCGGATAAGACTGATACTCCGCATTAGCATATCCTACTAAACCAAGATTAGTAGTTTTCTTAAAATAACCCCAAAACTATGGTAAAACAGAGATGCCATAAATATGCTTTACAATATCTCCGAGTTGGCTAATAACTGAAACATGCCAACAAATTTATCGCAAATGCGATTTTAGGTCACATGCATTGTGTCAAATACATTAATCCCCCAATAACATTGAGGTATGGTACTTTAGGACCAAAACATATCCTCATCGGTTTGTTTAGAATGAAATATGTCCATTTTGGGGATCTTATAACCATAGGGGTGCTTAAAGTATATCATTTGCTTTGTGCTCAAGCTCTAGACCAAGGCATAATTTGGTTTTACCCAAATCCTCAGACTCCTTTTATATCGTTAGCAGTTTAGGACAACTCTTCAAGTGTTCCAAATTATATCGTCTACATAAACTGCTACCATAGCAAATCCAGTTTACGACTATTTCTTAATAAATACACATGGGTAGATGGGATCTTTCTCTTCCTTAATCAAGTACACGCTTAAACGTTGATACCACATGTGGCTGGATTGCTTCAACCCATATAAAGATCTTTTGCAACTTTTGAGAAAAAGTTGCGGGGAGTGTATGCTTCAGGCATTTTAAATCCCTCGAGAATATAAATATGGGAATGTATGCTTCAGGCATATTATATCCTTTGAACCATAATTATGTCATCACAATGTTCATATAACATGTTTCCAACTTTATAAGGAAATAAATTTGTATTCATTACAAGTGGATACATTACAATCGGCCCCGGTTCTCTAAGTAAACTCTTGGGCTATACAGGTCGGGTTTTATACCTCACAACCTTATTTTCCTCATTTCATTTCCAAACAAATACCCATTTGAATCCAACGGGTTTAAATCCAAAGACATCATTCTTTGGCAAGGGAAGTCAATTCAACCTTGATTGCTTCCTCTCATATAGGCCAATATTGCCTTTGATGACATTCAGTTATAAACTGATGGTCATCATCATCGATTGAATTTCGTGAGCGATTTAGAGAGCGAACACATCATCGATGATTATCTCATTACAATGGAAATTCTAGTATTCCCAGGGTCGGTAATCTTTTCATGGGTTTGAGCCACTACAGGGGTAATGTGCTCATGAATTTGTGCCTCTTCAGGGGCAATATTATTCAGTATTTTGCTCTCTTTATTTTGTGCCATATCAAGGGCAACTTGATTTCCTCGATAAAGACCAACATGCTCATCTGGAGCAGATATTAAATTCATCCCCCTTCTTTTTCGAGGAACCATATCTTTTGATCCCATCGATTTTCCATGCTTCAGGCATGGTCACTTTGATCCATCATGATCCCTTCTTTTTCACGCTATCCATCTTTGGAAGCCTTTGGTTTCCCAAGTAATTGGAACACAATCTCAAGATAATCCGCGAATCTCGCAATAAATAAATCACCCATCAATGGTTCAAATAACCTAATAATGGACGGTGAATCATACCCAACATAAATGCCCATACGTCATTGGGGACCCATTTTAGTCATTTGCGGTGGTGCTACAGGCACTTGAACAACACAATCAAGGGTGCAAACATGTGAAATGTCCGACTCATGGCTTAGGACTAATTGAAGGGGAAATTCTATGACTGAAAGGGCATTGTTTTTCAATGGCGTGGAGCTCTACACGCATATATAATTTCTCCTTCAGGGAGACCAAATAAATATCAACAAATTTTTTATTTGTACGACACGTACGTGCCCAGTTTTCAGTCATTCCATAGGCTTCTGGCCATTTAAGATTCATAGAGCATATCTATAAATAAACTTTCATTCTCATGAGAATAATATGTGTATGCTCAAAGCCTCAACAAGGGCATAATAAGTATTGGTTATGGCCTCAATTATGGCCCATAGTAATTATTTAATTTCCAATAGGTTCATGACCTTTGTTATGGCTCATGATTACTAGCCTCTATAACGGCCCATAATGATGGCTTCTATAATAGCCCATATAAAACTACACATGTAATTAGCATCTATCTTTTCATTACTAGCAAGGCCTTACAGAGATGCAACTCAATATCAAGACAAAAATCATTGCCATTCACCATAATCTATAAAATAGATGATTTCAGAATCAACGTTATTATGACAACTGTAGGTGTCAAAATTCTATTGGTAATTGGCAATAATTTTGTACTTGAGAAAATGGCAAGATTTACAAGTGTAATCTTTGGAGAACAAGAATTTTGTGTCTTTTAAAAAGTGTCTCCTTATATTCTTGATGATTCTTTGTATGATCATCGCGCCTGAATGACCAAGGCAATCATGCCAAAGTCTGAACACATCAGGGTTCAATTTTCAAGGCATAATAGTAACTCTTTTGGGGAAAAACATTCAACCCAGTAATATAGGCTTCTAGCCTTTCATAGATGGTCTTCTGGCCCATCTTAAAGTGATACTTTAGAAAATCTTTATTTATTTCAGTTATTGTCTCAAGATGTTACCCATTACGGTGTACAACTAAGCAACTTCCTCATTGATTTACCTTTTAATATTGCATCTTCAGGATGCAAAACAATGCCATAAAACAACTATGTATGGCATATGACATATCCAAAGCTATCTATTATATTGGCAGGACCGGAAATGGTATTGACATTTGCTTGCAGAATGTTATACTTGAGAAAAAGTCTTTGCTACGTAAAATGGTATGTATCGTAGCACTATCAAGCAAACATGCATTTTCCTTTTTCTCAATATTTCCCATTTGCACTTATGTTGACAACTTCATGTGTCAAATGAATATTTTATCGATAAGATGATTGTCTCAATATAGAGTAAACAAACGTACTAAAAATTACACAAGGTAAATTCCCATGAAAGAATGGAGGAGTCAGAAACGGTCTCACTTAAAACCCATACTCCTTAGACAGAATTTGCATAGACATGTAATTAAAGCACAATGACAACTTCAGGTGTCAAAATACATAGAAAAACGAATCAAAAATTGTTATGACAACTTCAGGTGTCTATAACAAATTAATAGTGTATATGACATCTTCTTATGTCAATTTGAAAAGTAAAATCATGACAACTTCTGGTGTCAATTGAATTATGACAACTTCTGGTGTCAATTGAATTTGACATCATCAAGTGTCTATTGGAAATTTATCATGACAACCTCTAGTCAATTGTAAGACCATGACAACTTCTGGTGTAAATTGCAAGATCATGACAACTTCTGGTGTCAATTGCAAGAGCTTGACAACTTCTGGTGTCAATTGCAAGAGCATGACAACTTCTGGTGTCAATTGCAAGAGCATGACAACTTCTGGTGTCAATTGAATTATGACATCTTCATGTGTCTATTGGAAATTTATCATGACAACTTCTGGTCAATTGTAAGACCATTGACAACTTCTAGTGTTAATTGTAAGAGCATGACAACTTCTGGTGTCAATTGCAAGAGCATGACAACTTCTGGTGTCAATTGCAAGACCATGACAACTTCTGGTGTCAATTGCAAGATAATGACAACTTCTGGTGTCAATTGCAAGACCATGACAACTTCTGGTGTCAATAGCAAGATCATGACAACTTCTGGTGTCATTTGGAGATTAAAATAAATTGTGACAACTTTTGGTGTCAATATATATTAGTGTTAATAATAATTCGAAAGAAATCTCAATATATAGAAATGCTTATCTTTGAATAGTGCCCAGACTCTTATTGAGAGAGTTTTAAAAATATGCCAATGATGTTTGGCTATTCGACAATAAGTAGTGCTCATGTCATATAAATAGTATCAAATCCTCACCAAACCAAGGAGGTAGTTTATCTGCGATAAAACTTTGCCATTTTTGTCTTAACAGGAGCTTGGCACTTTATTAGTTAGTAATAAAATTTCATGCCACAAGTCTCTAATAATGAATGATATAACATAAACATATAATTAGAGATAGAATTAGAAAATTTCGATCTCTTTTTTGAACAGAGGGCGCTGAAAAACCTTAGGAACCAGTTTTTTTAAGCCAAAAATCGGGATGAAATCAACCGAATCGGTCAGGTGAAGATTCTAGTCTGAACCGGGTCACTGGCCGAACCGACTGGATTGACTTGTGCAAAAAATAGAGGCTGCGCGTTATAAAATTTGACCGGGAGGTCTGGGCGTGTCCGACCTCCGTTTAAGCTGATTCTGGTGGCATTGGAAAGATATTGATGAGGAGAATCTAGTGGTAAGGAAGGTGAGAAACATTGATGATCGAAAAATTTCAGATCTCGGGTCAAGTTTAAAACTTTGACCGGAAGGTTTGATCTTATACGATGTCGGAATAGGCTGCATTTTTGATATGTTACTCTCTACAATATTCCTAATCTAATGTTATGGGAGGTGAGAAAAAATGATAATAAAAAAGGGACAATTTTTTTTTTCAGAGCTTTCTCGTGCTGATAACGTATTATGAAATAACTAAAAAACAATAAAAACAAGGTAAGAACAGATGGAGAGAAAGAAAGAATTCTTATTACTCAGAGAATTGAGAATGTAGAATGAGATGTTTACAAATGAACTGAGGTAGCCTATTTATAACTAAACCTCATAGCTGGAGATAACTCATAGATACAAGATAAATCAACATAATTAAATAATATCACTAATTATCTCCTGGATAAATGTTGCTGATAATCTTCTCTTTTATCTCTAATAATTCTCTCCATTTATCACTTGATAATATCTAGCCAGATAAATGATGTGAAAGTCCATTTATCCATAACATCAAACTATTAATAGATATGATTTTACTCTAAAAATTCTTTATCATTTTACAGACTCTGGAAACTTTTTTTTTAGTTTTAACTTTTTTTTAATATTTTCCCCGGATATTATTGTCTCAAACTATTAATGGATTCTTTAAAAAATAATATTATTGTCTAAAATTATGAATAGATACTGAAACAATATTTTCCTTTGTTTTTCAAGTATAGCAGTTTCATATATATTAACGTACTTTTATAATGTCATTTTTTTAATCAATTTCAAACCATTCAAGTTCAACATAATAAATATAAAATCAACCTTTCTTTGTATTAAATTATTTTTTAACTATCATATACTTCATAAAATCAACATAATATATATGAAAAAATATAATGAATTCAAAATTAAAAATATACCACCCGTGCCATTTGGTGCGGGCATCAATCTAGTAAATATTTAATTTTAATGTTGCATTCTCAATGATATAGGATTGGACAATGGTTTGTGCATACATATATAGAAGTATTGTATTAATTTCAATTATGGCACATAGAAAAATGATTGCCTTAATTGGACCTGTTAAATCTTGAATTTGATTGGTAAAGGAAAAAGAACCCGCTAAAGCTTAAAAAACAAATTCAAGGGTTCAATTTCGAAATAAAATTTATATATATAAGATATAAAGGGCGTAAGCCTGACTCTCAAATCAGTAGGCCACGTCGCCCTAATTCAATTAATGCACTGCGAAATATCACTTTGGTGTACTGACTTCAATTTAGTGGCTGTGTAAACTTCAAACAAATTTGGAATTAGGATCAGACCTTATGTCGGTTCCTTTTCTCTATAAAATGGCATCGTTTATCTGCTACCTTTCACTTTCATTCTTTCCATTTTTCTTTTGTACTCTGCTTTTGTTTGTGCTTTCTTTTCTTTTAGTTAGTATATTTATCGGTTATTTATTTTCTATTTTCTTTTAGTTTGTTCATTTACAAAATTATATATATTCTTTATTTGTGGTAGTTGTTTTTGCGTTTACGTTTGTCTTACTCTTATGTTCTTTATTTTTCTGCCTCTTTATATTAAAACTTTATCTTCATGGTTTACGTTTCGGCTCGATTGTGGTTTAATTTTTTTTTGAAAGGCAATGTAAATAAGTTTATTAACAAGAAATTGGAGTAAAACTCCAATCTGTACAAAAGGTGTACAACACCAAATTCACAATTACTGCTCCAAAAGAAATCAAGCTCTACATAGCCATCCAACTAGCAAAGATTAAACACAATCTCTAACAATCAAAAGGGCCTAAAAAGAAATTAAAAAGCTCCAAGAAGATATCATAATCTTCCAATGTGCAGCACCTAGGCTGAGAAAAAACAACTTCCAAAAGCAGAGACGAAAGTGGAAACCATAGAGCAAATCAACTCCTAGAAAAAATCCAATAACTCTCAAACTGCAGAAAAAAAAGAGGGATTCAAGAAAACAAAACATCACCATGGAAGAAAGCTTGCTGAAGTAGAAAACATATATGATTGTGGTTTAATTTATTTCTATTTCTTCTACATTTTATTCGATTTTTGTGTTTTGTTTTGTATTTTATTTGTTTTGTTATCTAATTATCGCCTTTTGATCTTCCTTTTATTCAGAGTTTTACGTTTTGTCTAAATTGTACTCTGCTCTTTACTTTAATTGTTGATTAATCATTCAATTCTTCTTTTGTGTTTGTTATATGATTCTGTGCTTTTTATTAATCTATTGTTTCTGCTTTTTTAAGTTTTTGGTCTTGATTATATTTGTTATTTGTGCCTTTGGAATAGTGACCCGACTCGATATTTGTGGAGCTACGAATTTTGCGGATTTTTCCTGGAGGTCTGTGATGGAAGCGGAGGGATCGGATCGAACTCATGCGGGGAAGACGCAAAATAGGCTTAGGGGGTTGGGGGGGGGGGGGGGGCGAAGCCCCTCGCTGTATGGATTAGTTCTCCTAGTCCGAATAGGAACTAAGTACCCTATGTTTATATAAGGGGTCTAAATCATGTATTCCTGATGTATTGTGTTTTCTCCCAAAATTAATAAGAATCTTTCTCTGCCCGTGTAGATCACATTGATCGAACCATGTAAAATCTTTTTGTTCTTGTTTGTTCTTTTAATTTTTATCTTTATTGTTTAACCGCAACAATTGCTATCAGAGCTCAGATTGGATTTCTTGATTGGTCCCTGATATCTGTTCGTGATTAGGGTTTATTAAGAAATCGTTTTTTTTTTCTGGATTTAAGGTTTTGCAATTCAAGATGTCTTCATCAGGGAAATTCGACATTGAGAAATTCAATGGGTCGAACAATTTCATCTTATGGAAGATAAAGATAAAGGCGATGATGATTCAGTAAAACTGCGTAGGTGCGATTGATAAAGATATGTTGCCTGAAAAATCAACAGAGAAGGAAATAAAAGAAATCATGGTGAAGGCTCATAGCGCAATCTTGTTGAGTCTTTCTGATGAGGTTTTGAGAGAGGTTGTCGCGGAGAAAGATGTTGCAAGTTTGTGGAAGGCGCTTGATGATAAGTATATGAACAAGTCATTGACTAATCGGTTATACCAAAAGCAACGCCTGTACACTTTCAAGATGGCAGAAAATACACCGATAAAAGATCATCTTGATAATTTCAATCGGATTATTCTTGATCTTGGTTGAGTTGGAGTCAAGATAGAAGATGAGGATTTGGCGCTGATTCTCCTATGTTTGTTGCCTAGGTCGTTTCAGAATTGTCGTGATACCATGTTGTATGGTAGGGACATGATTGCTCTGAAGGATGTTAAAGACGCTTTGCTTTCGAATGAACTGCAGAATAAGTTTTCAGCAGATGTCGATGGAGAGGCAGGTTTAATTGTTAAACGAGGCAGAAACAAGGAGAAAAGCAGCGACACTGCTAGGGGCAGATCACGCTCCAAATCGAGGTTATCTAGGCTTCGATGCTTTTGCTGTAATGAGAAAGGGCACCTGTGTAAAGACTGTCCTGAGCGCAAGAAAGATAATTCTAGTGAGAAGAAGGAATCAAATGTAAAAGCTACCTCTGCTATTGTGCAAGAGAGTTCATCTCTTGTGGAGAGTTCAGATGATGAAGTAGGTACTAATGTTCTAACTATTAGTACTGCGGGTTCTGTAAACACATGGGTTCTAGACATTGGTGCGTCTTATCACATGACGTTTTCAAGGAATTTCTTCACCACTTTTAAAGAGTGGAATGGCAGTGTAATGTTGGGTGATGAAACAACTTCGAGTATCAAAGGGCAGTGGTTTAGTGCAGATTAAAACGCATGATGGAACGATTAGAATATTTGATGCTTGACTTGTTCCTAAACTCCAGAGGAATTTGATTTCTTTGGGTACACTTGATAAACAAGGATACAAATATTCTGGCGAAAATGGGCAGATCAAAGTTTCAAAAGGTGCTATGACTATCTTGAAGGGTAAATTGCAACACGGAATTTACACTCTGATAGGCAATTCAATAATAGGAGAAGTTGCAGTTTAGGAGTCTTTTGGGGATTCCAATGATCGTATATAATTGTGGCATCGTAGATTGGAGCAAAGATTGACAAGTTTGAGCAAAAGGGTTCTTTTAGATGGGCTAGAATGTGAAAAGCTTAAATTCTGCGAAACATGTGTTTTAGGCAAGCAGCGCATGGTTAACTTTAGTTCTGGCATGCATACTTTTAAGGGGATTCTTGATTATGTTCATTCTGATTTGTGGGGTCGTGCTCCTGTGGAGTCTCATAGTAGATGGAGGTATTTCGTGACTTTCATTGATGATTACTCCAAGAAGGTTTGGGTATATTTTCTGAAAATAAAGGATGAGGTGTTTGATCGGTTCAAAGAGTGGAAGATTATGATTGAAAAGCGTACCAGTCGGCAAATCAAGACTCTTAGAACTGATAATGGTTTGGAATTCTGTGGTCAAGAATTCAATGAGTTCTACAAGAAAGACGGTATAGTGAGGCATCACACTGTACGAAGAACGCCACAACAAAATGGGGTTGTAGAACGCATGAACCAAACACTTCTGCAGCGTGCTAGGTGCATGGGACTAAATGTTGGTTTATCGAAGAAGTTCTAGGATGAAGCAGTTAATACTACTGCTTATTTGGTGAATAGGTCTCCATCAACTGTAATTGATTTGAAGACTCCTCAAGAGGTATGGTACGATAAACCCTCTGATTATATTGGCTTGAGAATATTTAGTTTTCCTGCTTATGCTCATGTTAATGATGGTAAACTGAAGCCTAGGGGCAATAAAGTGCATATTTTTAGGATATGGAACTGGTGTTAAAGGTAATAGGTTGTAGCATTCTGATAGCAACAAAGTTATTATTAGCAGAGATGTAACCTTTGATGAATCTGCTATGTTTAGCCAGAAAGAGGAGCTTGTTGATCCTGCAGGTACTGACCAGAGAGTGGTATTTGATGCACCACCTTTGAAATCACCTTTTGTTATTACAGAAGAGCTTAGGACTGAAATTGATGATTTGTCGAAAAGTATAACAGAAAGGAGAACCAGAAGGGAAATCAGAAGGCCACAAAGGTATGCAGATTGCATTAGTTTTAATGTTGGTGAAACTAACCCTATTGCATGTGCTTTGTCAGTGGCTAAAATTATTAACTCTGATGAACCAAGATCCTATAAAGAGACAATTAAGAGTGAGAATGCAAGAGATTGGTTGTTAGCAATGAATGAGGAGATGCAGTCACTTGCAAAAAATGAAACATGGAAGCTTGTACCATTTCCGAAAGGAGTGAAACCCGTAGGATGTAAATGGGTATTCAAAAGGAAAGAAGGAATCCCTGGAGTTGAACCTGCAAGGTTCAATGCTAGACTTGTGGCTAAGGGTTTTTTTAGCAAAATGAGGGAATAGACTACATTGAGGTATTCTCACCAGTTGTGAAACACAAAACTATTCGGGTTCTTCTAGCCATGGTTAGTACTCTTGATCTCTATCTAGAACAGTTAGATGTTAAGACTACTTTTTTGCATGGTAATCTAGAGGAACATATTTACATGTCACAACCTGAGGGATTTATTGATTCTGAGAATGAAGACCATGTGTGCTTATTGCAGAATTCCTTGTATGGTTTGAAACAGTCTCCTAGACAGTGACATAAGAGGTTTGACTCATTTATGGTTTCTCATGATTTTGCTAGAAATCAGTATGATAATTGTGAGTACTTTAAGAAGTTGTCTGATGGTTCATATATATATTTGAGACTATATGTTGATGACATGTTGATTGCAGCCAAAAAGTTGGTTGAGATTAATAGCTTGAAAGCTTTGTTAAGCAGTGCATTTGAGATGAATGATTTGGGTGCAGGGAAAAAGATTTTGGGTATGGAGATTTGGAGGGATAGAAAAGCAGGTTTGTTGTATGTATCTCAACAAAATTAAATCGAAAAGGTACTGCAATCTTTTCAAATAGATAAATCCAAACCGATTAGTACCCTTTTAGCTGCACATTTTAAACTTGATGCTAGTGCTGATACGATTTTAGTTGTGATAGATTCAAATCTACCCTTGAATTCCTCCAAAGATCAAACTTGAAACTCCAACTTCTAGACTTGATGAAATCGATAGTCTTCCCAAAGATCCAATCTTTTTTCGTCAGCCCTAGATGATCAATTAGACCTGCAATTGACAACCTAAGATCACAAGAAACACAACTAGATAATCACTATTTAATTGTTTGCTAGGACTCTACAAGATTGAAGAAATCCTAAGTATGCTCAAACTAGAACAATGAAGCTAAATTCTCAAAAGAACTCTCTTTGATTGAAAAAACTTAACTTATGTTTACAAGGGGGGTCGAATCCCTTATATAGGCATAGGGGTCTACCTTTACCCTAATTCTAAAGCATTATGGGCGGCTATAAAGCCTTACAAGCCCAAAATACAAGACAAGGAAAACTAGTCCAAGTCCAACTAGGAAAAATAAATAACAAGACATAATTGAACAAGGATTGGACTTAGTCAAACAAGCCCCAATCCTAATGTCATCTAAACATAACAATAAGCTAATCTAAGATAGAGTAAAGCCCACAATAGTCGAATTTATACATTCAAGCCCTAAGTCATATCGATTGCAAGTAAGGTGGCATCAATGGATGGATGCTTGCTCAAATCATCACCAAAGCTCTTCACTTGCACATCAATGACCTTCATATCATCTAGATGACTTCGAATAAGGCCCATGAGTGCATCATTGGACCTCTTAGCTCTTACTCTTGTCATCGGACCAATAGGCATCTTTAATGGATCAAATGTCATCTTGTTGGTGTTTGGAACATGCTCAACGATATCTCCATAATCTTCATGCATCTCCATGCTTCCTTGCAGCCCTTGCACATCCTTTCCATGCTCTCCATTGTCATTTCCAAGTCCATGAGAAGCCCTTGGCGCATCATCCCCTCCCCCTTGAAAAAGATTTGTCTTCAAATCTGCATCATTATCAAAGAAAGACAAATCAGCAACATTAAAGGTAGCACTAACATTACCATACTCACTAGGAAGATCTAGCTTGTATGCATTGTTGTTGATCCTCTCCAACACTTGGAATGGACCATCTCCGCGGGGTAAAAGCTTGGATTTCCTCTTCTCAAGAAATCTCTCTTTTCTTAGATGCAACCAAATCCAATTCCAGGCTCAAAGATAACTTCTTTGCGCCCCTTGTTAGCCATCTTCATGTTGTGTTGAGCCTTCTTTTCAATGTTTGTTCTAACCTTCTCATGAAGTTCTCTAACATATTCAGCCTTTCTTTTACCATCCATGTCGACTTGCACACTCAAAGGTAAACTCATCAAATCCAAAGGAGTTAAAGGATTAAAACCATACACAATTTCAAAAGATGAATAACTAGTAATACTATATATGCTTTTATTATATGCAAATTCAACATGAGGCAAACATTCCTCCCAAGTTCTTAAGTTCTTTTTAATCAAAGCTCTAAGCAAGGTAGATAAAGTCCTATCAACAACTTCAGTTTGTCCATCAGTTTGAGGATGAAAAGTTGTTGAAAACATCAACTTAGTACCTAACTTAGCCCATAAAGTTCTCCAAAAGTGACTTAAGAACTTAGCATCTATATCAGAAACAATGGTTCTAGGCATTCCATGCAATCTAACAATCTCCCTAAAGAACAAGTGATCAGACCAAAATCACCAAAATCATACACCTTTTTATTAGCTTTTTCATATGCTTTTTGAGTGTTTTATGCTTGATTATGCCTTATATTGGTTATAATTGTGTTCATAGGTGTTGACAAGAAGAAAAGTGCAAAATCATCAATTTTGTACCTTTATAGAGCCTTTTTGGATGATTTATGACACAAATATTTTCCAAGGAAGATTTGGATGAAGAATGGAGCCATCATGTTCGTGATTGAAGAGCTTGAAGAGTCAATTTTATGCTTATCAAAGTCATAAAGTTGATTGCTTGGTGTTTTCAAGGAAATGGAGCAAAGACAAGTTCAAGGCAAAAAGACATGTCAAGGTGATGAAATAACACACAGCCCATCTGGGTGATCAGGCGAAACACATGGGTCTTCAGACAAACCATGTGGGCACCCAGCTGGAGTCGTGACACTGCCCACCTGGGTTCTCAAGCAAACCACATGGGTGCTCAAGGCAACCATGTGGGTGCCCAGGTGGAGTCGGGGTCCTTGTCTCGCGCGCGCCCAGCAGCCAACGTCGACACTCCCATGTCACTTCCTCTTGAAGCTACTTTAATACTTTCCAGATTTGGTGACAGTTCGGGAAAACAGCCATAACTTTTGATCCAGAGCTCCAAATGAGGCGTATGAAGATGCGTCGGAAAGCTAACCCAAGAGCTAAAACTTTCAGGGTTTGATCGAAGCCCAGATTTGACGTTTTCATGGACGAAAATGCCCCTGAAGTCTGCGGACAGAATCTGTTTTGGGCCTGACTTGCGTTTTTGATCAATTGAGCCCATATAATCTATTTGGGTCAGCTTGAAGATATGAAGAACAGCCCAGAACGTCCCTAGGGTTAGTTTAAGTTAGTTATAACTCTAAATTAAATCCTAGGCAGCCCCCTATATAAACCCTCTTATCCTAGAAACCCTAGACACATAGAATAGATTTTCTCTCAACTTATACAATCTGCGGTTTTGAAGAGGAGGCCGCTGCCTCCCTCTTCTCTTCTTATTATCGTTGTAAGTTTTCCACCTCTCATGGATTGGAAACAATCCATGAGTAGGTAAACTCTTATACTTCTTTTCCTTAGGTATTTTTGATCAATGAATCTATGGTGAGACTTTTGTTCTTAATAATTTGATTTTTCTGTTTGAATACGTTTCTTATCCCTATGCTTCATCTTATGTGTTCATATTTTGATTGATTTGGTGCGCAACTTATCTTGAGATTTATGAATGCTATAGTTAGATTCAAGTTGGCTTGAGTCAAGCTAATGTTGGTCCAAGTGACAATTGTTAATTCTAGGAGTCCTAGGTTCAATGGGATTATCAAACCTTGTTGAAATCTATAGGCCGAGATGGTAATAGATGTAGATGAGTTTGGTATTGATTTATCATGCATGTGGAAAAGAATAATCTTAATGCTTATTCTAGGAAGGGCTGGAACCCGGATCAGAATATTAGAGGTTAGTTTTAGCGAGATGCGGATTAATCTTATTAGCATGTTGGAATTAGCATACGTCTTGTTCCTATACCAATTATTCAAGTGGAGTTGTTTAAGATTTTAAGAGGATTACTTTATTCCAATGAAAGTTGATGTCTACGTCTTAGGCTATATATCGATTTGGGGTAATTTATGGTTCTTAATTGATTGCAATTTAAGTCAAATTCATGTCTTGTGTCCATGATCCATGATTTATTAGATCAAAATAATTACCTAAAGGAGAAGAAGTATGTTTTTAATCCATTGTTTTTCTCAAACTATTTTCTTAATCTTTAGTTTTATTTTATTTCATTGGTTTTTAGTTTAATTTGTCTATTTTGAAAAAAACCCATAAAAATCCCCTTTGGTAAGACTTTCTTTAGTGTAATTTGGATTTAATTTGTTTCCACCTTCTCTGTGGGATTCGACCCCTACTTGCCCTAGCTATTAGTTATTGGTTTGTGGGGATTTATCTTGTGATTTGATCAACGACCGATCAACAAGTTAGCTACATTAATGGCATCATCAGTCTTAGAACATGCAATAAAGTGTGCCATTTTAGAAAACCTATCAACTATAACAAAAACAGAATCTTTACCTCTCATAGAACGAGGCAAATCTAACACACATCCATGCTAATGTGTGTCCATGGTTCATTAGGAATAGGCAAAGGAGTATACAATCCATGAGGTTTAGATGTAGATTTAGCTTGTAAACAAACAATACAACTAGAAACATGCTTTCCTACATCATATCGCATCTTAGGCCAAAAAAAGTGTTCATGCAAAATCTCATATGTTCTATCAACACCAAAATGACCCATTAAACCCCCTTCATGCGATTCCCTCATAAGCACATCACGCAAAGAACAAGAAGGAATACATAATCTAGATTCTTTAAACAAAAATCAATTATGCATATAATACTTTCCAAAACCAGATTTAGCACATGCTTTATAGATATCACCAAAGTAAGCATCCAAAGCATAAAAGTCTTTAATGATTTCAAATCCAAGAAATTTAGATTCAAGTGTGGAAAGTAACACATACGTCCTCGACAATGCATCAGCCACAACATTCTCCTTATAATTAGGAAAGGTAAGGATAAGTAACACACCTTCATAATTACTCAAAAGACACATCCTACAAGTTCCATCCTTCTTAGGAACAAGCAACACAGGAACAACACATGGAGAAAGGTTTTCTCTCACATAACCCTTTTCAAGCAACTCTTCAACTTGTTTCTCCAATTCCTTAGTCTCATCAGGATTTGTCCTATAGGCTGGCCTATTAGGTATTTGCGCCACAGGGATGAAGTCAATTTGATGCTCAATCCCTCTAATTGGTGGCAATCTACTAGGAATTTCCTCAGGAAACACATCTGCATAATCACTCAAAAGAGAAACAATATTGCTTGGAAGTTCTCCAGCCAAGTTGTTAGTACTCATAAGTGTATTTTGAAACAAAAGTAAGATCAAAACAAAATTCTCATGCAAAACACTCTTAATCTCACTCTTAGTAGCTAACATACACTATTTAACAGCCTTCTTTGCGCTAACTATCTTCTCCCTCAAAACAGTCCCATTTACGTTATCACAATCATGCAATTTAGGTCCTATTTTACTCTTTTCTTTAGCCCTAAATTTAACCTATAATCTAGCAAAATCATCTCTTAATTTCAATTGATCTTTTAAATCTTCTTGAGGTGATAAATGAACAAAAGTGATAGGAATCTTACCACACATGAAAGGGTACTTGTTTGTCTCACCATCATGTTGCACCTTGTTGTCATATTTCCATGGCCTCCCAAGCAACACATGACAAGCTTGCATTGGCAAGATATCGCACAAGACATCCTCTTTATACCTGCCCAAAGAAAGAGTAACCAAAACTTGTTTGTTAACCCTAATTTCTTCTTTATCATTGAACCAACCTAAGCTATAAGGTTTAGGATGCTTAAAAGTAGGCAGTTGTAACTCCTTCACCAAATAAACACTAGCTATGTTTGTACAACTCCCACCATCAATAATCACAATACTAGGTTTTCCATTCACATAACATCTAGTGTGAAACAAGTTCTCCCTTTGATTTTGCACATCACCTTTCACATATGCATTCAAAGTTATCCTAGCAACCAAAATCTTAAGTGGAACTAACTCATCACCATCATCAATTGCAGCCTCATCATTGTCCCCTTCATCACCATCCCCACTAGAATCAAAATTGAAATCACCTTCCTCTTCACTTAAAAGCTCTTCATGCTCATTGAAATACATAACCTTCTTATTAACACAATCTTTAGCATAGTGACCAAATCCTTGACACTTAAAACACTTAATGTGAGATTTAGATGATGAACTTGAAGAACCCTTACTTTCAATTTTAGGACTTACAAACCCTTTTTGCGCCACCTCCTTCTCCTTGTATGGAGTTTTCTCATCTTTCCTAGTAGGAGTTTTCCATGAGCTACTTGATGATGTGAAACCCCTTTTGGCCACACTATTCCTCTTCACTTGACCTTCGGCCTTCAAAGCATGTTGCAACATCTCCTCTAAATCATAGTGTTGTTGCATCTCAACTATATCATGAATTTCCCTATTCAAACCCGCAAGAAACCTAGCCACAGTAGCTTGTGTAACTTCTTCAATTTCAGCCCTAGACATCAACAACATCATCTCCGAATAGTACTCATCAACACTTTTAAACCCTTGTCTCAATGCTTGCAATCTTTGATAAAGAGAATTGATGTAGTAACTTGGTACAAAACTCTTCCTCATAGCACTCTTCAAATCAGCCCATGTGTCAATTGGTCTCTCCCTATTTCTCCTCCTACATTGCACCAATTGATTCCATCAATTTAAAACATTCTCAACAAACTCAAGGATAACAATATGTACCTTCCTAGATTCAGCATAAGGATGATAGTCAAAGTACATATCCAACTTAGATTCCCAATCCAAATAATCATCTGGAACTCCCCTTCCATTAAACTTAGGAATTGTGTACTTGATGTTGTCTTTAGGCTCCTCTCTATCAACCACCCTTTTAGGCCGCAAGTTGTCCATATAAGCTTGACATCCAGCTTCTTGCTCCCTCAATCTATCTAATGGACCTCCCCTAGCAACTTGCCTTTGAACTTGAGGCTCCCTAGCTTCATCTCCCAATTCACCTTCCCTTGATGGTTGTAATTGACCAGGATTAGCCCTAGGTTTGTATTTGAGCTTGTCTTACTTGTTGAACTTCATTAGTTAAGGCATCCATTCGTTGCATTAGAGTTTGCATCATAGTAGCCAAGTCTGCTTCCTGATTTCCTCTTTGATTTTCTCCATCTTTTCTATCCCCCATTGTACCTGCAATAAAAGGTTAGTAAAATAAAGAAAATCCTCTCAATTGGTGTGTGTGTGTGTGTGTGTGTGTGTGTGTGTGTGTGTGTGTGTGATTACCAACAAGTGCTCTCGTGTTTGCACACAACTAAGTGTTTAGGTAGCCAACCCACTAATCACTCTTGATAGTCTCACACAATCTGGCTTTTTCCACTCCTTTTAGCTTCAATAGGTCTAATAAGAACAACCTGTAAGGATTACTTCGCTCTTCTCGTGACCTACTTGAGGAACAAACAATTAGTAGCAAAACTAGAGTGAATCAAAGGTAAGTGATCTCAAAACAAACCAAACTTCACAAATTTTCTAAGGTAGGCCGCACCTGGGCAAGGTTGGGCCGCGCTTGAGCAAGGTTTTCAAGCCCTAATTTGCAACAAGTTTTAAAACACTCCCAAATTCGAAACCCTAGTGCTCCAAACTTGAAATTCCTTTAATTTAACTTTCCAAAAACACTTTAATACCTTCAATTTGCCTCAATTAAGATCAATTGCCCACAAATCACAAATATCCCAATTCCAATCAACCAAGAACCCTAATTTTGAACTCAAGAACCCTAATTTTGAATTCAATGAGTTCCAAACTTAAATTCTCAAAATCAATACTTCAATTGCAGCATAAGCTTTCCCAAAATCTTAACTCTCAATTTCTCAAATTAAGGTCAACTTGAAGCCCTAATAAAAAAGCCCCAATTATCCTACAAGAACCCTAATCCCCAATACCGATAACTTTTTTTTGTTTTTTGTTTTTTTTTTTAATTTTCACTATTTTTCCCAGAAATATCAAGATGTAAAAAGCTTAAATCTACAATTTCAGCCAATTCCGACCACTAAAGAATGCTGAACAAAAATCACAAGTTTCTGGTCAATTTTTTTTTTCTTGATATTTTTGATATTTTTTGATATAACCTTGATGTATGAGTACTCCAAATCTGAAATTTCAAAGCAATCCGACCACTAATGAATCCACAACAAAAATTGAAAGTTTCTGAATTATTGAAACTTGAAAATTGTGATATGAGCTTTGATGGATGAAAAACTTGATGAATGATGAATAGAAGGATAGATTTACCGATTGAAGATGAAAACCTATGCTCTGAATACCAATTGATACGAATCTAGTTATGATAAATTCAAATCTACCCTTGAATTCCTCCAAAGATCAAACCTGAAACTCCAACTTCTAGACTTGATGAAATCGATAGTCTTCCCAAAGATCCAATCTTCTTTCGTCGGCCCTAGATGATCAATTAGACCTGCAATTGACAACCTAAGATCACAAGAAACACAACTAGATAATCACTATCTAATTGTTTGCTAGGACTCTACAAGATTGAAGAAAGCCTAAGTATGCTCAAACTAGAACAATGAAGCTAAAATCTCAAAAGAACTCTCTATGACTGAGAAAACTTAACTTATGTTTACAAGGGGGGTCGAATTCTGATCGGTCGTCAGCAATCATAAAAATAATTCCCCACAAAATCCTAACTAAGTAGATAGGGCAAGTAGAGGTCGATCCCACAGAGAAGGTTGATAGACCTTATCCAAAGATACAATCCTAAAAATCTCTCAAAACAACACTTAAAAACAGAGGTTTAAAAATAACAATTAAAAAGAAAGCAATTAAACTAGAAAACAAAACAAAGTAAATTAAATCTAAATCTATGGTAACTAAGAAAGAAAACAATAATTAAAGCATACTTCTTCTCCAGTGGTAGAAAACAATCAAATTGAATATGGGTCCTTGATTTAAAAGATGAATTCAATATTAAATCCTTGATGATAACTGGTCTAGGAAAATCCTAACATGCTATTTAGATAAGATTACCGGTTAAGGCTTAAATTACCCCTATTGTTAACTTAACAAATCAATTACCCGATTAAGGCTTAAAGATTCACCAAGCAACAAAGCATTAAGATCAACTATTTAATTAGTTCTTTCACACATGCTTAATAAATAAAACCACATAACAACCAGATAAAATCTGATCACTAGCATGAGAAACTCATCGATGCGAGGGTTAATCGTCAACGATTCGCTACCAAACAATCAGACTCGAGGGTTAACTGTTCCGCCTGACTTAGCAATAGATCTCTCAAATTATCAATTTATCGGCCGCATAAACCAATAAAAATCAAGGTCATGGAATAAAACAGATTTCAACATGCTATCTATCAAAAATAAAATACCAAATTATAAGCACAAAAATCTCACCATATCAATTGATTGAATTCACCAAAGGATTAGAAGTATAAGAATTTAGCTACGCATAAGAGTACTTACAGGACTATGGAGGGCGAAATCTCCTTGATAAAATACCTAGTTATGTCGCACCTCCCTATGGTTATAGGGGGTGGCGTCACCCTTGCCTAAAACTAGATCTAGAAGAGAAAAAATAGATCTAAAACTATAATAGTGAATTGGTGTGTAAAGTATGTGATTTGTGTTACAGGAGGTGGCTATTTATAGTGGAAATAACCCAAGGAATTCCAATCCTAACTTGGAAAGAGGTCTAAGTCGGTTTTGAGTCTAACTTAGACTCCAAGTTAGATTAAAGTCTTCCTAGAGTAGAATCCAAGTCAAAATAGGATCTTCAAAAAATCCTAAATTCGTGCAGGGACTTCGACGGCATTTTTGGGCTTGAAAACAGCAGAACTAGGTCTTGAACTTCAAAAGAAAGTTGTAGATCTCGGAGTTAGCTTTCCAACAAGTACTCATGGGCTTCAAACGGAGGTCTGAGCAGAAAGTTATGATTTTTCTACCAAAACTGCGCTGAATTCTAATCATGTTAGGACTAGAAGCGGGAATAAGCGGAAATTGAATATTTCCTTGGATATAGGCGGTATTAATTGGGATTTTAATTTCAATTATTACCTTATATGGGCTGAGTATTTTCCCATATAAAATATCCAAAAATACCAAAGCTTAAGGGCTTATTCATGGCTTGTCTTCAATCCTTCGCAATTAAAGCTCCAATCTTCAATTCTTTCCTCTTGAAATAATTCTTCAATGTCTTCAAATTTTCAAATAAGTCTTTAATGAGTCTTCAAACACGAACTTCGAATCTCCAAATCTATGCTCAAAATTGCTTTGGTCAAATCTGTGTAAAAAGTCATCAAAATAGCTCCAAAAATAGTGAAAAACAATAAATTATCAATTTCACATCACTTAAAGACTAAAAACACAAATATTATCAAAATAGCATATATTTAAGCATAAATGAGTCTAAAAACATAATAAAATAGCCATAAAAATATGGTCTTTTTTAGCTCGATCATAATTCCCCCACACTAAATCTTTGCTAGTCCCTAGCAAACTAGTCTAGAAAAATAAAAACTCACTAAACTTGAACACAAAAAAGACTCTATAATCCTAAACTAATGCAAATCAAAATTCCATAATTTAAACTTTTCAAAAACTTTGAATGCATACACATATTAAGGATGAACATAATTATGAAATCAAAATAACAAAGAATCATAAGAGCACTTAATTCAAAAGATCAACAAATAGCAAGCATCTTTATTCTTAAGTAACCATAATTAAAGTAGTTCTAATCACTTACCATTCATTACATCCTATAACTACTTCTTTCCATAAGCTTATGTCTTCACTTTTATCTCCATTACTCAAAGGAATGCATATCATGGATACAAATCAAGGATTTTTCGTGTGGGTTATAATAGTTTTTCAAAGGGTAATTGATTTTTAGAAAATTGAGGTTACTAACCTCGAAGTGTTCATGATTTGGGGTTACTAACTCCCATTTTTTGAGGCTACTAGCACTCTAGAAGGACTCATTCTTTTTATTTTTTCAGAGGGACAATATTTCTGCAATTCCATGCCTCTTATCCTATTTCCAAGGGTTACTAACTCCTTTTGTTAAAGAAAAGAGTGACAACAATGGATTGAAATAATTTTTTTTTGAAGTATGCAGAAATACCTCTTCTCCTCTTGCATGAAAGCACTTCTTTTTATGAAAACAATTTTTTTAACTACCCTTTTATATAAGTAGTCCCCCACACTTGTTCTTGACATATCCATAACATACTTTCATAATTGTAATCTCAATAAAAATTAAACAAAAGTTCTAGAAATAGGCACTCATAGAAATAATGAACAATATGCTTTTATCACAAACTCCAATTATACCTAATTCTAAGAAATCAAATATCATGCTATCAATCAATCAATCAAATAAAACTTTCTTGACAATTCTAAACATTTTTCAATCAAAATTAAGTCAAATCAATTAATATATGCATAAAATTCAAAATTTTCGAAAAAATTATGGCATATTTTAATGCATGTAAACTCCCTATTAGACTAGACTATCTCCCCCACACTGAAAAGACACATTGTCCTCAATGTGAAAACACATAAGAAATTAACATAAACAATTATGCATGCTCATGTGATTTATTTAAATGCAAGAAAATAAAAACTAACACTAACAATTAATTCATATCAAAGAATAGGCAAGCAATCAAAGCAATCAATCAAGACAAAATAATGCAAGGAAAATTAAAAAGATAGAGCTAAAGAAAGCTTCTCTGTATGTAGGCATAAGTTCCATCATTGCTTCTGAAACTGGACTCCTTTCGAATTCAGCTTGCAATCGTCCAAATTAAGCTCCATTTGCTCTCCTTTGGTTCTTCATGCAAAATCATTGGAATCATTAATGGCTTTGAGAACTTCAAGTTGAATTTTATCAAGACTTGAAATCAACAATGTTGATGTGGTGGCTTGGAATGGCGATGGCACGGGCATGGCCGTTGGTGGCACGGGATTAACCGGTGGTGGCACAATGTATGGCCGGTTGTGGCTTGGTAGTGGCGCGACTTTGGGCGGATATGGCCTGGTAGAAACATAAGGTGGCGCGGCAATGGCCGGTCCTAACTAGGTAGGGCGCGCGTATGGCTGGGCAAGGTGCGCGGAGGGTGCAGCGCTGGCCGGGCATGGCCGGGCACTTGACTTGACTGTGGCCGGTCCTAGCCGGGCATGAGGCTCGGATGAAGCTTGTGGTGCCGGGCATTTGGCTCGGATGGCGCGGAAGAAGGCGCGGATGACACGGAGGAAGGCACGGCTAGCAGGGCATGGTGCGCGGATGGTAGCGCTGGTGGCCGGACAGATGGCTCGGGTGGCCGAGCCGTGGCCGGGCAGGTGTCTAGGCGCGGCTCGGGTATAGCCGGTCCTATCCGGGCCATGTGCGATGATGGCTGTGCCACAGCCGGGTAATGGCCGGCTGGGTTAGCTCGATCATGACCTTGAGCATCTTCCTCTGATTCTTGGACTTCCATCTTCTGCTTCTCTCCGTGTGGCTGAACTCATTGCTTGTTGGCTTCTTGCTCTTCCTTTGAGGTTGAAAATTCCGTCCTTCGGGATAATTCTTCAAACGCAAAGTATGCATTCTTCGGGGTTCTGTTCAATATTGGAGTGCGACTAAAAGAATCAACAAGAACTCGATCTTTGAGTCCTAATCCTCCATAGAAGATTTGGATTAGAATTCCCTTATTGAATCCATGTTGAGGGCAATCAATACACAACTTCTTAAATCTCCCCCAAAATTGGTGGAAATTCTCGTTGTAGCGTTGTCGAATGTCTCTTATCCTTTGTCTTCTTCTGGAAATCTGATCAGGCTTTGTCGATGAAGATTCTTTACTGGCTCCTTTCTTAGCACTTTTAACACTCACAACACAAACAAACTTGTTAGAGTTCAATGGCGATTGAAATGAAATTCTAGGGTGGATTATATCACCATCGAATTCCATGGTCAATGAACCATCGAATACATCAATTTTAGTATGGGAAGTTCTTAAGAAAGGCCTTCCTAATAAAAGAGGACATTGATCTTTCGAATGTTCCATCTCCATAACGAAGATGTCAATAGGAAAAATCAAGTGTTCAACTTAAATTAAGACATTCTTTAGAACACCTTTGGGATGAACCAAAGATCCATCAGCTAACTGCAGAATCACATCAGTAGTTTTCAAAGGACCAAGATTTAAAGATTGATAAAAAGAATAAGGCATAACGCTTAAAGATGCTCCTAAATCTAGCATAGCATTCTCTGTAACACTTCTTCCAATAGAACAAGTAATAAAAAACGTACCTGGATCCTTGCACTTAGGAGGTAAACTCTTTTGAAGCACAGCAGAGACATTAACTTTAGCACTTACCTTACCTTGTAACCTTTTCTTGTTGGTACAAAGTTTCTTAAGTAACTTTGCATAGTTTGGAATTTGTTGAATAGCATCAAGAAGTGGGATGTTGACCTCAACTTTTCGAAGTATCTCCAAAATATCCGGATCATCATCTTCTTTCTTTGACTTCTTCAATCTTGATGGAAAAGGTGGCGTGGCATCAGTCTTGGAATCCTTCTTGTCAGCGGCGATCTCCTTGGTGGTTGCGCCATCTTTTCTGGGTTCAGCTTCAATCTTGATTTCTTTGTCAGGCACTTGCAATTCCTCTTTGGTGTAGCTCGTCTCTCCTTCATCGTGTGTGGCATGGGTAGGGAAAGGGTTTTCCAACTCTTTTCCACTCCTTAAAGTGATTGCACTTACATTCTCCTTAGGAGGTACCTTGGGTTGCGATGGGATCCTTTGTTGACCTTGTGTCTTGAGTTCACTCATGTCACTAGCCAATTGACTGATTTGTTTTCTCATCATCTCCATAGCTTCTCTCAATTGTTGCATCTCGATAGCTTGTGAAGATTGTTGAAAATTAGGCCTTTGATAATTCATCGGCCTTCCTTGATAGTTACATTGGTTCCCATATTGTTGACTTGGTTGCTCGGCTCTCCAATAGGGTTCAGGCTTCCTTTGATATGCTCCTTGCATTCCAACAGCATTGACTTCTTGCGCGGTGTGTTTCAAAGAAGGGCACTTATCAGTGTAGTGTCCTTGTTTACAAATTCCACAAATCTTAGGCACACTTGAAAAATTCGCATTGAATAAATCAGTGAGCGCAGCGACTTGTTGATTTGTTTCTTGAAGTTGTTGCTCCAGTGAGGTGGAATGGGTAGAGACTTCATTGATTCTTCTTGTATTGCCTTCTCTTGAATAGTCTTCTCGAGATCCGAATTGTTGAGTGCTGGCAGCCATGTTCTCCACTAAAGTCCAAGCATCGGTGGGAGTTTTGTCTATGAAAGCTCCTCCACTTGCAGAATCTATGGAAGATCTGTCAAACGGTAGTAGTCCTTCGTAGAAGTATTAGATCAGCAACTGTTCGATGATTTGATGATTGGGGCAGCTCGCACTTAGTGTCTTGACACGTTCCCAATATTCATGCATTGTTCCTCTATGGCGTTGCTTAATTCCGCAAATCTCTTTCCTTATACTTGATACTTTATGGGCAGGAAAGTACTTTTCCAAAAACAACTTCTTAAGGCTCGTCCAAGATGTGATTGAACCAGTTGGTAAGAGGTACAACCAATCTTTTGCACGATCCACAAGAGTGAACGGAAAAGTTCTTAGCTTGAATTGGTCTTCAGTGATACCTTGAATATTTGTTGATGTGCAGGCAATCTGGAAATCAGTTAGATGTCGGTGAGGATCTTCTCCAGACAGACCATGAAACTTGGGTAAAATCTGAATAAATCCAGATTTAATCTCAAAGTTTGCAGTCGTATCTGGGTATCGAATTGCTAAGCGTTGTGCATTGACGTTTGGTGCAGAAAGCTCTCTCAGTGTTTTAGGACCTTCTTCGTTTGCCATGTCTTGTGATGATGTTGAAGCAACAGATCTAGGAGAAGTTGATTGAGAACTTGAATTGGATGACTCCTCTTCTTGTTGTCGATTTGATTTCTCCTCCCTTAGCGAAAATAGTGTTCTTTCTGGCTCAAGATCAAATTCAAAATCTTCTATATCACTACTTGTTGTGTTTGGCATGCAGCTTCCTAGAAAAACTCAAAAAAAAATTGTTAGTAGTAAAAGTTCTTAAACAAAAATTAAAATTAAAGATAAATAGATAAGGAAAAAATATATATATATTTTCTAAAAAAAACGCAGAAACAAAATATTTTTTTATGACGCAAAAACCTCTTTTTTTTATTGCAAAACCGAAAACATTTTTTTTTAGAAATTAAAAACGCAAAAATCAAAAAAAAATTTAAAAATTAAAACGCAAAGAATTTTTTTTTTTCAGAAAAAACGCAGAAAACATAATTTTTTTTTTAAGATTAAAAACGCAAACACAAAGAGAAAATTCTCAGGATTCGTCTCCAGATGAGTCTATTTTCCTTCCCCGGCAACGGCGCCAAAATTTATGATCGTTCGTCAGCAATCATAAAATTAATTCCCCACAAAATCCTAACTAAGTAGATAGGGCAAGTAGAGGTCGATCCTACAGAGAAGATTGATAGATTTTATCCAAAGATACAATCCTAAAAATCTCTCAAAACAACACTTAAAAACAGAGGTTTAAAAATAACAATTAAAAAGAAAGCAATTAAACTAGAAAACAAAACAAAGTAAATTAAATCTAAATCTATGGTAATTAAGAAAGAAAACAATAATTAAAGCATACTTCTTCTCCAATGGTAGAAAACAATCAAATTGAATATGGGTCCTTGATTTAAAAGATGAATTCAATATTAAATCCTTGATGATAACTGGTCTAGGAAAATCCTAACATGTTGTTTAGATAAGATTACCGGTTAAGGCTTAAATTACCCCTATTGTTAACTTAACAAATCAATTACACGATTAAGGCTTAAAGATTCACCAAGCAACAAAGCATTAAGATCAACTATTTAATTAGTTCTTTCACACATGCTTAATAAATAAAACCATACAACAACCAAATAAAATCTGATCACTAGCATGAGAAACTCATCGATGCGAGGGTTAGTCGTCAACGATTCGCTACCAAACAATCAGACTCGAGGGTTAACTGTTCCGCCTGACTTAGCAATAGATCTCTCAAATTATCAATTTATCGGCCGCATAAACAAATAAAAATCAAGGTCATGGAATAAAATAGAGTTTAACATGCTATCTATCAAAAATAAAATACCAAATTATAAGCACAAAAATCTCACCATATCAATTAATTGAATTCACCAAAGGATTAGAAGTATAAGAATTTAGCTACTCATGGATCTGGGAAAATCCATGAGCGGCATAAGAGTACTTACAAGACTATGAAGAGCGGAATCTCCTTGATCAAATACCTAGGTATGTCGCACCTCCCTATGGTTATAGGGGGTGGCGGCACCCTTGCCTAAAACTAGATCTAGAAGAGAAAAAATAGATCTAAAACTATAATAGTGAATTGGTGTGTAAAGTATGTGATTTGTGTTACAGGAGGTGGCTATTTATAGTGGAAATAACCCTAGGAATTCCAATCCTAACTTGGAAAGAGGTCTAATTCGGTTTTTAGTCTAACTTAGACTCCAAGTTAGATTAAAAGTCTTCCTAGAGTAGAATCCAAGTCAAAATAGGATCCTGAAAAAATCCTGAATTCGTGCAGGGACTTCGATGGCATTTTTGGGATAGAAAACGGCAGAACTAGTTCTTGAACTTCGAAGGAAAGTTGTATATCTCGGAGTTAGCTTTCCAACGAGTACTCATGGGCTTCAAACGAAGGTCTGAGCAGAAAATTATGATTTTTCTACCAAACCTGCGCTGAATTCTAATCCTGTTAGGACTAGAAGCGGAAATAAGTGGAAATTGGATATTTCCTTGGATATAGGCGGCATTAATTGGGATTTTAATTCCAATTATTACCTTATATGGTCTGAGTATTTTCCCATATAAAATATCCAAAAATACCAAAACTTAAGGGCTTATTCATGGCTTGTCTTCAATCCTTCGCAATTAAAGCTCCAATCTTCAATTCTTTTCTCTTGAAATAATTCTTCAATGTCTTCAAATCTTCAAATAAGTCTTCAAACACGAACTTCGAATCTCCAAATCTATGCTCAAAATTGCTTTGCTCAAATCTGTGTAAAAAATCATCAAAATAACTCCAAAAATAGTGAAAAACAACAAATTATCAATTTCTCATCACTTAAAGACTAAAAACACAAATATTATCAAAATAGCATATATTTAAGCATAAATGGGTCTAAAAACATAATAAAATAGCCATAAAAATAGGGTTTTTTTTAGCTCGATCAAATCCTTTATATAGGCATAGGGGTCGGCCTTTACCCTAATTTTAAAGCAATATGGGCGGCTATAAAGCCTTACAAGCCCAAAACAAAAGACAAGGAAAACTAATCCAAGTCCTATTAGGAAAAATAAATAACAAGACATAATTAAACAAGGATTGGACTTAGTCAAACAAGGCCCAATCATAATGTCATCTAAACATAACAATAAGCTAATTTAAGATAGAATAAAGCACACAATAGCCGAATTTATACATTCAAGTCCTAAGTCATGTCGATTGCAAGTAAGGTGATGATCTTGGAATCAATGGATGAATGCTTGCTCAAATCATCACCAAAGCTCTTCAATTGCACATCAATGACCTTCATATCATCTAGATAACTTCGAACAAGCCCCATGAGTGCATCCTTGAACCTCTTAGCTCTTGCTCTTGTCATCGGACCATTAGGCATCTTTAATGGATCAAATGACATCTTCTTGGTGCTTGGAACATGCTCAACGATATCTCCATGATCTTCATGCATCTCCATGCTTCCTTGCAGCCCTTGCATATCTTTTCCATGCTCTCCATTGTCATTTCCAAGTCCATGAGAAGCCCTTGGCACATCAAGTGCTCTACCTAGTTCTGATGATGAAGTTAACAGCATGAGTAGAATACCATATTCTAGCGCAGTAGGTAGCTTGATGTATGCTATGGCTTGCACTGGGCCAGACTTAGCTGATGCTGTTAGTGTAGTTAGTAGGCTTATGAGTAATCCTGTAAAGCTCATTGGGAGGCTGTTAAGTAGATTATGCGATATTTGAATGGAACAAAATATGTCTGTTTGGTTTATGGTTCTGATGGTAATTCTGGATTGATTGGTTATGCTGATTCTGATTATGTTGGTGACCTTATTAAAAGAAGATCTCTAACATGTTATATCTTCACCCTGTATAGTTGTGCTATTAGTTGGAAGATTACTCTTCAAGCAACTGTTGCTTTGTCTACTACTGAGGCAAAATATATGTCATTCACTGAAGGGATTAAAGAAGGTATGTGGTTGCATGGTCTTGTTGATAGTTTAGGTTTGAACGTTTCGAAGCCTATTATTTATTGTGATAGTCAGAGTGCTTTGAGTTTGGCGAAAAACCCTGTGTATCATGAAAGATCAAAGCATATTGATGTTAGATTGAATTTTATTCGTGATGCTTTGGATGATAAGGAGGCCACTATAGAGAAGATTCTTATAGCTGATAGTCCTACAGACATGTTTACAAAGCCATTAACAACTGACAAGTTCAAGCATAGCTTGGACTTGGTAAATGTTCCCATAGCATGAAGACCTTAGGGGTTTGATTGGCAGAGAGGAAAGCTTGGCTTATTTTGGTGATTTTGTAAACTTAAGTCAAGGTGGAGATACTTCGATTAGGTTATGTAGAATTCAAGTCAAGGTGGAGAATTGTTATTTGTGCATTTGGAATTCTTGTTAACCCAGCCTGAATAGTGACCCGACCCGATATTTGTGGAGCTACGAATTTTATGAATTTTTCCTGGAGGTTTGTGATGGAAGCGGAGGGATCGAGCCGAACTCATGCGGGGAAGATGCAGAATAGGCATAGGGGGTGCGAGGGGGCGAAGCCCCCCGTGGTATGGATTAGTTTTCCTAGTCTGAATAACAACTAAGTACCATATGTTTTATATAAGGGGTCTAAATCTTGTATTCTTGATGTATTGTGTTTTCTCCCAAAATTAATAAGAATCTCTCTCTACCCGTGGATGTAGATCACATTGATCGAACCACGTAAAATCTTTTTGTTCTTGTTTGTTCTTTTAAGCTTTATCTTTATTGTTTAATCACAACAATATTATCAATTTTGCTATTTATTTTCAGCTATAAGATATAAAGGGTGTAACCCGAACCCTCAAATCAGTAGGTCACGTCGCCCTGATTCAATTAATGCACTGCGAAATATCGCTTTGGTTAACCGCCTTCAATTCAGTAGTTGTGTAAACTTCAAACAGATTTGGAATTAGGGTCAGGCCTGATGTCGGTTCCTTTTGCCTATAAAAAAGCATTGTTTATCTGCTATATTTCACTTTCATTCTTTACGTTTTTCGCCTGTGCTCTGCTTTCGTTTGTGCTTTCTTTTCTTTTAGTTAGTATATTTATCGGTTATTTATTTTCTATTTTCTTTTAGTTTGTTCATTTACGAATTATTTATTTCCTTTATTTGTGGTGTTGTTTTTGCATTTTACGTTTGTGTTACTCCTGTGCTCTTTATATTTTTTTTTGCCTCTTTATATTAAGAATTTATCTTCATTGTTTTAAATTTCGGCTCGATTGTGGTTTAATTTATTTCTATTTCTTTGGCATTTAATTCGATTTTTGTTTTATGTTTTGTATTTTATTTGTTTTGTTATTTACTTATCGCCTTTCGATCTTCCTTTTATTCAGTTAAAGTTTTACGCATTTGTTTAATCTGTACTCTACTCTTTACTTTAATTGTTGATTAATACAATTCTTGTTTTGTGTTTGTTATATTATTCTATGCTTTTTATTAATCTGTTGGTTCTGCTTTTTTTTTTAAGTTTTTGGTCTTGATGTTATAATCAATTTTGCTCTTATTTTCGGCTATTTGTTATTTTATATGTTTTCACATTCCTTTTTTATGGGAACTGTAGTAAATATAATTTTTTTTGTTAACTTTTGGTGTGGGTTTGGCGTTGATTGTGGGTTTGTTATTGACATTCAAGATTCTGTTGTTGATTGTAGATTTTTTTTTTGCATGCATTTTTAATTAATTTTGGTTTTAGTTTCTCCTTTTGCTCTTATGTTCTGATTTATTTATTTATTTTAATAGATGAATAAAAAAATTGATAGAATGCGTTTATCAAGAATGATTTTACGGAATCGAAGTGAATGATACCGAAGTCGGGGTCGATGTGGATGCGTATTGTGATGCAGTGATGGAACTCGTACATCTGGAGAGGGATGAGGGCATTGGTGAAGAGGACCGAAGGGACGAGGAACAGAGGGAGTGTAGTGATGTCTTCTGATGTCATCTGAACAGCTTGGGAGTCTATGAATCCGTAGAAGTTATACGTTTACAGAAACCATTTGAACGGAACAATTCTAATGGGGATTGGGAATCTTTCGATGGCAGTAGAAATTGATTTTTAGAGAATGATTTGGTCTGAGTGTTACCGGTTGAATTCAGTGAGGTAAAGGGGATGGGTTTGATTTATCTTTTTTAGAACTACCTAGTGGGTCTAATTTCTGTTGAGTTTTATTAGTGTGAGGAACTTGAACAAGCTTTGTCTCTCTTCAAATAATCACACGGTTCCAATTCCTATGGTATTCCAATATTTGAAAGAGTTGATCATGTTGCAACTCTTAATTAATGCATTTGGAAATAACCCTTTGGTGTGCCGACTTCAATTCAATGGCTGCTTAAAGCGAACACTGTAATCCGTAGGCGACGTCGCTCGAATTTAATTAATGCATTTTGAAATATCACTTTGATGTACCCTCTTCTTACTGTAAATTACATCTTAATATTAACTTAATGTATAGTAGGAGCATTTACCTTTTTAATTCAGACGGTCAAAGGGTTCGATTTGTTTCTACACAAAAATGAAGGATACAAATCGAAGAAAATGGTTTCGTTTCATTCAGAAGAATTATAAGAGTTCAAACCCTTATCTTGTCTTCCCGATCCCCTATCGATAGGAATATAAAATGTTTTATGTTGGTTCTGCTATTTGGCGCAAGTTAAAGAGGTTTAAACCTTTAGTCAAACAATGGCAGCATCAATTTTGCAATATTGACCCTATGGATATACAAAACCTCGAGGAAGAGATTGATGATATGGAAAAGATCAGGGATATGCAAGGTCATTTGGATCCAGTTTACATGGGAGATTTGTTGAATAAAAGAGCTAACTATGGCCTTTGTACAGAGATGATGCGATAAACTTTATGGAAGACTTCTACTTAAAAGGTTCTTTTGACAGGTGCATTAATTCTTCCTCCATAACTCTTATCCCCAAATGCAGCAGACCTTCATTGCTAAAGGATTACAGACCTATCAGTTTGGTGGGTTGTGTTTACAAGATTATAGTGAAGGTTTTAGCTAGTCACTGGTGTTATTAAAGATGTGGTGGGTGTTAATCAATTTGCTTTCATCCATGGGCGTCAAATTCTGGATCGTGTTCTAATTGCCAACGAAGTTGTTGATTATCTCAAAGAAAAAAAAAATAGATGGTGTGCTTTTCAGGATTGATTTTGAAAAAGCATATGAAAGTGTGGATTGGAATTTTCTTGACTTGGTGATGTATAACATGGGCTTTGGGATGAAGTGGCGAAAATGGATTAAGTGTTATGTGTTGACAGCTTCTCTTTCAGTGTTGGTTAATGGATCCCCTTCAAGACAATTCTGTATGAAAAGGGGATTGAGACAATGGTGCCCCCTTTCTCCTTTTCTTTTTATTTTATTTGCCCCCCAGAAGCTCTTAGTACTCGCTGCAGCAAAGCGGTTTCATGTGGAATCTTTGAACCCATCAAAATTGGTGAAAGGAACTTGAGTGTTTCTCATCTTCAATTTGCATATGACACTCTCTTCTTTTGTAGGGCTTCTTATGATGATCTAATCAATATTAAGAAAATTCTTAAGGGCTTTGAAGTTGTCACGGGTTTGAAGATTAATTTCTCTAAAAGCAGTCTAATGGTTGTTGGAGTTGATCCAGCAGAGGTTTCTCAAAGGGCGCACTACTAGAAAACGTTGATATAGGGGCGTTTATTTAGCGATGTTTGGCCAAACGCCCTTATTTTATTCTCTAAAATTGAAGATAGCAGCCTTTCTCCCTAAAACGCTGCTAAATGGGGGCGTTTGAGGATAAAAACGCCCCCATATTTAATTTTTTCCGGGAAATACAAATTGGGTAAAAATGAAAACTAACATATAGGGGCGTTTCTCCCAAAACGCCACCAAATGGGGGTGTTTCAGGATGAAAAACGCCCCCATATTTAAATTCTTTTCTGGGAAATACAAATTGTGTAAAAATTAAGACTAACATATAGGGGCATTTCTCCCCAAAATGCCACCAAATTGGGGCGTTTCAGGATAAAAAATGCCTCCATATTTATTTTTTTTTTTCGGGAAATGCAAATTGGGTAAAAATGAAGACTAATATATAGGGGCGTTTCTCCCCAAAATGCCAATAACTGGAATTTTCCTCAAAAAAATTTTTCTTGAAAATTAAATAGAAAATTTAATTATAAATAAATGAATAAACTGAATATTTAATTATAAGGATATTTTCTTATTGTTATGGTAAAATAGGCCGTGAAAATAAATTATGTTATTGTTTTTTTTTTTGCACAAAAATTCTATTATCGTTTATCAGGTAAAATACAAAATTTAGATATAATTATCATGTTTAAAAAGGGTAAAAATAAAAACTTGAAAATGGTAATGGTAGCACTTGAACCCTTGAAATACAACTCTACATTATCTACTCATACCAAACCATTTAATGTTAATCTTGTGACAACAAATGTTAAGATATTTCTTTTTATATCTTAATGCCAGAGACCAATATTATAGCTTTCAGTAAGTGTCTCCTATTATGATAGTCTACATAGAAAGAACAATGTGTTTAGAGGATGAAAATGGATTAATTAATAGATTAGTACGAGTAACGAGCGGATCGAAAATTCCAAGCCTCCTTAAAAAAAAGAAAAAAATGAGAAATTAAGTATGAAAACAGCATTTTTTTTATGAAAACTTGGGACATGGCACTTATTGTGTTCGTCTTGAAAAGTTAGGTGGTTTAGAAAAAAAATCACCTCAATCGAACAACTGAGCGCAAAGTTATGGCCTTTCAAAGTTTTCACAACATTTTGACCTTATGACTGAAATTTCTTTCTTCTGTCTTATTAATCCAAACAGCGTTGTTTCAAAATGGCTTCGGTATGGGTCTCTGCTCATCCCTGAAATGCTATCGTTTCTTCTCTTCTCCTTTTTTTTCCGCGCAATTTTTACTACATTTTTCATTATCCTGCTTAAGTAAATTTGCTTCTTCTCCATTTTTTGCCATATAAATTTTCCTCTCCTGTTTCGACTATTTCTGCGCCGCTGCCTCCTCCAAAAGCAAAAGAGTTCATGAATGTTGTAGAGGTGAGGAGAGATCCTTCGATGTTTGGTTCGGGTTTGCTCAAATCAATCGATCGATTCGATCTTGGTTTCAGAATCACTTGATTTCATAAAATCTATAGCATATCAATGCCCTACTTGGATAACCACCTTCATCACCATCAATTGACAGCTGGTAAGTGTCCTTGCGAGAGAATGCTAGCCGACCTCAGCTTTGTCACCCAACCTAAGTTCGAATTTCCCTAACCCTAAAAGTGCATCAATTTTCAGACCTTTCTCAAAACCCCTCTTCAATTTTCAACGCAAAATAATTTGGGTTTTTTGTTTTCCGGGGGAAACTTTAAAAATCAGTACTATGATTCTTCAATTGCCTTGTTTCTTTTCCAGCACTTAACTATAATCAAAGGTTTATGGGAAGCTAAGGTTGATAAGATCTGTGAAACTGCTGAGAAAATATTGGTTAGTTTCTTTTTCTTTTCAATTAATTTTTCAAATTCCTAATTATTTGTAGTAAGCTATTTATTTATCACTTACTGGTAGCGATGCTCTGCTAAAAGTAAGTGAACATTCCTTGTTTTCTTCTGTTTCCTTGTTTGGATTTTATATTTTACGTTAAAAGTGAATGTTATTTGGTACTCCTTTAGCTTTTTCTGAGGAAATATGTGATTTGCATCACAACTGGTATTAAATTATTTTGTGATAATTCTGGTGTAGGTTTATGCCTAAAGAATAACCAGGGTATTATTCTTTTTATTCCCAGTTTGGTCTTTGCAAATCTTTATGCTTTTATGCATTTTAGTAGCTATGACTGTGATGTGGGAATTCCAATTGTTTGATTACTTTGGAATATTAAGTATTTTTTACTGGAATTATGTTGAATTGTTATATAAGTTATGCAATGTGGGCTACCTAGATGATTGCCAAACTTGCAGGCCTTGTTTGCTGAGAGCCCCTCTAAGAACATTTAATTTGTTTCAGGTCTTTGTCACATTAATACATCAGTGCTACAGTTATCTGCAATTGTTGTTGATGTCAACTGGCTTTCCAGCTTCTGTCAATGGGTTGCTTGGCTCAACAATGTGTAGTCACCTATTTTTGCCCTTATCCTTTAATGTAGGTTATTTATTACTATTTATCCATTTAGGGTCCTTTAGGTCATTTTCAAATTCACTTCGGCATTTAGTATAATATTAACGTTTATTTTACTATTTAGCATATTGATTGCATCAAAAATACAAAAAAAACCCTTTGCCTTGTCCATTAAATTGCATGGTCCTATTATTGCATTGTTTCATTAGATCCATCCATTCCATATCCTATTATTATAAATTATAGTTTCTTGCATTGCATAGATTAAACTTTCTCTATCTTATTTCCCTTGTATTTCTTTTTGCTCATTTTCAATTAATGGTCCAAGGACATCTTGTGATTGGTGTTCCTCTTTTGGGCCTCACTACCATTTTTGACTGTGTTTATTTGGTGGCTACCTTTTAGGCTTTCAATAGTTGGGTTAATGTATTTGCTCATTTGGGTCAAGTGACCATGGGCCTTATCATCATCTTAGATTTTTATTCATTTGCACTTGGGCCGCTTGACTTAAGAATATTTGGATCGAGAGTGGTAGGAGAATCCACCTTATTTCATTTCTATTGTCATCTCTCTATTTTCTTCCTTTATATTGGTTGGGTCAACCTGTTTCTTTTGGGCCAGTTATTAAATCTCCTCTCTTTCTTTCTGATTGGGCCATCTCACTTTAATTGGGTCACATTCAATATCGCAACAAAAAATACTGCCAAGTATAAGAAGGGGACGATTTCATTACTTTTGCTATAATCACATTTTTAGGGCAATTAAAGAGACAACTACAGATTGATGGTCATGTGTCCTCTTTCCATTTGCTTCTTTGCCCCTAATCTTTTTTTTCTCCCCTCCAAGTCACCTAGACAGACATAGAAACAATGTTAGCACCAATTTACAGAGCAAAACAGAACCAAACAAAACTGTATTACAATTAACATGGAATTAAGTTGAACTTGCCGACCAAGTTTCAACAAAACAGAGATTTGTCCCCAAGAAGTTATCAGGTATAGAAAAAGCAGTAAACAGCATGCATCTTGACCATTAAAGTGAAAATCTCTTCAAGAATGTGAGATCATCAAAGCCAAAGGGCAAGAAAAATGGAAGTGCATCGAAAAGGAAATGATCAAGCACACAGGGAAACACTGCAATGACAAAATATACCATTTGCAGGCTTACACACTCAAACACATGACTCACATGAGCACAAGGCAAATCAGGGCAAGAAATTACACTCATGTCAGCACAAAAACACAAACAATGACACATAACCTCAACCAATCAAAAGCAAGCAACAATTCCACATCAGCAATTTTCCAGCCAATTTAGCAAGCAAAGTAGCCCATTAGAGGGCTTGGAAAGCAGCAGAATTCCCAAAAAAAAAAAACCCCAATGAAAGGATCAAAAATAAAAATTATATTCTCAACCGTAGGATGAGGCAACACCTTTGGCATATATATTTCACTTCTAAAACCTTAAAGAGGGAGAGACAGAGGGGAGATAGTCTCCAAGAATTTAAAAAAAAAAAGAACCTAGCAATTTCTCCATTTTTCCAGCAACAAAAAAAAACCCTTAGCAGAGACTACTTTTTAATACTTCATCTTCTTCCAAAAATTTTAAAAAAACCCTGAAATTTTAGTGCCTTGTTCTTACTTTCTTGAATAAAAAAAATACAAAAGGATTTCAACTTTTTTCTTTTTCCAGTTTCGTTAGCAAAGCAAAAAAACTAC